>PVKC010016499.1:0-20769 GCA_004027635.1 Crocidura indochinensis
CTGATATTAGTATGGCCACTCCAGCTTTTTTATGGGTGTTGTTTGCTTGGATAATTTTCCTCCAGCCTTTTATTTTGAGTCTATGTTTCTTTTAACTATTCAGTTGCGTTTCTTGTAGACAGCAGAGAGTTGGATTCAATTTTTCTGATGCATTTAGCCACTCTGTATCTCTTAACTGGTGCATTCAGTCCATTGACATTGAGAGAAAGAATTGTATTGGGATTTGATGCCATCTTTATATCGAAATTTGGTGTGTCTTTTGGTTATTAGGTCTTTCCATTTTTCTCTTGAGACTGGTTTTGAATCTGCCAAGTTTCTGAGCTGTTTTTTATGTGAAACCATGTATTTTTCCATAAAACCAGAAAATGAGTTTTGCTGGGTACAGTATTCTAGGTAAAGCATTCATTTCATAGTCTTGTCACAATACCCCACCACTGCTTTCTGGCCTTGAGTGTTTCTGGTGACAGGTCTGCTGTAAGTCTCAAGGATGCTCCTTTGAATGTAATTTCCTTTTTTGATCTTGCTGTTTGCAGAATTATGTCTCTATCTGTGGGATTCGTCGTTGTGACTAGGATGTGTCTTGGCGTATTTTTTCTGGGGTTCCTTTTGGTTGGTACTTTACGGGCATGCAGGATTTGATCATCTATATTCTTTAGCTCTAGAAGTTTCTCTTTAATGATGTTCTTGACCGTTGATTCTTCCTGGAAATTTTCTTCCTGTGTCTCTGGGACTCCAATGATTCTTAAGTTGTTTCTGTCGATCTTATCATACTTATATTTTCATCTGTTCCCATTCTTTAACTATTTTTTCCATTGTCTGTTCATTTGTTTTAAGTATTTTTTTCCAATCTCTCCCGCTGTATGGAGTTGTTATTTATCTCATCTTCCACAGCACCAATTCTATTCTCAGCTTCTTCTACCCTAGTGTTGAGCTTATCCATTTTACCATTCAAATCATTTACTGAATTTTTCAGGTCTGTTAGTTGACATGTTATTTCAGTTTGGAGTTTTGTGATTTCTGTCTTCATATTTTCTTGGTTCTTATTAGTGTTCTGTTCAACTTGGTCCATGGTTTCTTTGAGTTCTTTCAGCATCTTCCATATTACTTTTCTAAAGTCCTTATCTGAGAGATTGATTAGTTCATTGGTCATTATCTGGTCATCAGAATTGTCATCTTCATTCTCTATGCTGGCCTGCGTTGTTTCCCCATTGTCACACCTGTCTTGTGTGTTTTTCTACGTATTGCGGTGGTATTCATTATCTAAATGATGTACGCAGCCACACTCCTCTGGCTCCGACCTTTCCAGGTATGTCAATTTGCCTACAAGGGTGTGGAGTCCTCCATGGATGAAGCCTCACACAGGATCAAATCTTAGGCCCAAGCTCACAGCAGAGAAGACAGTCCAGAGAGAAATGCTGGGCTTCAGTGATGTAGCACAGTCCTTAGTGTGAATTTTTCTCTTCTTGTTGCAATGATGTTCTTTCTTTAGAAAGAGCACACAGCTGCGTAGCGAAGCGGAGCAACCGTGCTCTTCTGCAGCCTCTTTTCGGCCTACTCCCAAGAGTTTCAGGCGACAGGAGAGGACAGATAAACACAAAGCCAGGACTCACAGTTGTTCGTAGTCAGGCCCACTAGGCAGGCGTAGATTCGCAGAAATTCCCAGTCTGTTGTCACAAGCAGGGGACCTGGCTTTTTGCAAAGTACTGGTTCTTACCAGTTTTCACGTTATGGAGGTGTTCCTGGGCGTTCCCACCCTAGAATGGACCTCTGGGAGAGGGAGTTTTTTTTTTTTTTGGTTTTTTTTTGGTTTTTGAGTCACACCCGGCAGTGCTCAGGGGTTACTCCTGGCTCCATGCTCAGAAATTGCTCCTGGCAGGCACGGGGGACCATATGAGGCACCGGGATTCGAACCGATGACCTTTTGCATGAAAGGCAAATGCTTACCTCCATGCTATCTCCCGGGCCGAGAGCGAGTTTTTTTGGAGCCAATTCGTCCCACTCCCAAGAGGTTCGGACAACAGGAGAGGAGAGAGAAACACACAGACAGAACTCACTGTTTTTCGCTGTCAGACCCACTAGGCAAGTGAAGATTCACAGAAATTCCCAGCCTCTTTTTAAAATAATTTTTATTGTGATCAAAGTGATTATGAATATTTCATAGTAATAGTACCATTTGAATATTTTCTATTGTGGAGCCCGTTGTAATGGTGAGAAAATTATAGAAGAGTAAATGACATCTTCTTATGGTAGCAAAAGTGATATCTTGGGCAATATTCTTTACAGTTTTAAACTTATTTCAGATATTAAAATTTATTTAAATTATAGAGTATATGAGAAAAAATAATGTATTGTTAAGAACTATAGATGAGTTTAGAATTTGAAAAGATAAAGATAATACTGTTACATCACTTACCTAAATTTGATCCCTGGCCCCTGTCTGAGTCTCTCTAAGAGTGTTTCCTAAACATAGAGTCAGGAAGAAATCCTGAGACCAAACCAAAAAAAAAAAAGTTTAATTTGTGTTTCATTGCAGAGCTACATCAAAAGTTTAGAAAGGTTAGTTTGGGCTTTCAAGTAAAATCCTAAAAACGACTGAGCTAAGGAGAATTCATGGCATGCATGATTAACTACTTCAAAGCATTATTGTGAAAGTATACATGCAAATTAGGACTTTCTACCCCCATGCCAATTTGTGTGTGTGTTTCTTGTTTTACTGTGCAGGACAGGAGCGAATTGGCAAAGATTCCAACTATGAGCAGGAAGGCAAAGTCCAGTTTGTTATTGATGCAGTCTATGCAATGGCTCATGCTCTTCATCACATGAACAAAGATCTTTGTGCTGACTACCGAGGTGTTTGTCCAGAGATGGAACATGCTGGAGGAAAGAAGCTGTTGAAGTACATCCGCAATGTGAATTTTAATGGTGAGTCTCCAAAAAGCCAGACCAGGGGAATCAAAGTAGTACCATATGTTTTAGATCTGACAGAGCTGGACTGTTATGAACCCAAATCTAGTGATTATTCACTGTTTCAAGACCTGGTCAGTTACTTTCTCCTAAGACTGACTGAAGTGTATCTCAACCTTTTTTCTGACTGCAGTACCATTCCAATATTGTTCACTACCAAGTATCTCATCTCTACCCTACTGGTTGATTCTCTCTCTGATGCCATGTTTCCCATTATAATTTTCATATGTAGCCCACATGAAATATTCCAGAAGCACCCAGGGGCCATTATGACCCTTAGTTATAATGCACTGAACTAAATCATAAGTAGTCAATGAGTGAATGAATAATATTTGGGATTCTGGTTCGCCAATTTGTACTTCAAATGAAGAGTTTTGCATGCAGCCTAATTGTCTTTTAATGAATATAAGTAGGAATAGGAATTCCTAAGAGGAAAGGGCAGAACCTAATCTAATAGAAGTCATTTTAATTTTCTGTACCAAATGCATATCAGATTAAAGAGGCATTCCTCAAAGTATAAACTGTTATAAATGTATAGATTATGGGGCTGGAGCAATAGCACAATGATAGAGTGTTTGCCTTGCATATGGCTAAACCAGGACAGGCCTCAGTTTTATCCCGGCATCCCATATGGACCCCCAAGCCAGGAGCAATTTCTGAGTGTGTAGCCAGGAGTAACCCTTGAGCATCACCAGGTGTGGCCCCAAAATAAAAACAAAAAGAAAAATAAAACCAGGTCAACAGTGAGCTGTGTGAGCCAAGGTTCTCCAGAGACACCAGTGTAATTTGCTAGAAAGAGAAATATGGCAAAGGAGCATCCTTCGAGGGAATCACATTCAGATATCTTAGGATGAACAGTTCCCTATCATGTTTTGATATGCTAAAGAAGTGAGAACATGGCAATGAAGTCAGTCTGAGTGTGGAGGTCTTAGAATTTCAGAGCTAGTGGCCTAAATTTTGATTGTCAAAGATGTAGAAAGGGGCAGTGGGGATGGGGTAACCTAGAGATATTATGATAGGGTAGTTATACCTGGTTTGATATTGACATTGGGACATTGTGTGCAGAAAATTACAATTATTTAAAAGTGCCTTCATATATACTTAATTTAATGTAAAAATAAATAAAAAATAGATGAATGACTGATACTATGGCAGGAACTTGAGCCATGTCAAAAGAGCCAAATAACTTGAGACATCTTGTTCTGCCCCACAAAATTGAGGGGGAAATAATGGAGTGCACCAAGACCAATCAATCATGTGAACATCAAGTAGAAATAAAAAATAATCAGACTTGAACACCAAATCCAAAGCCAACTACAACAGAATCGATACCCAATCTACCACAAGCTAGACACCGAAGGGACCACTTATACTAACAGCCCAGGGCAAAAGAGGGGCGATATGGGATGCATGCTGGGAACAGGGGTTGAGGGAGGACAACGGTCATGGTGGGAATCCCCTGATTCAATGTCACTATGTACCTGAAATACTACTGTAAATGATCTGTAATCCACTTTGGTCAAAATAAAAATTATCAATAAAAGATAATATGAATTCACCTCTCATGCAGACTCAGGCCCTTTCTGCCCCCCCAAGATACTTTATTCATGCAGTAGAACTGTTCATGAATTCAAATCTAATTCTGCCCAGAAACACCCTCATAAACACACCCAGAAATAATGATCCACCCTAGTATGGACATCACTTTGTAACAATGAGTTGACTCAAAATTTACCAGCAAATGGTAAACATGAGGACAAAGAATAATCAGTATACAGGGAACAATAATAAACCTGGTTATACAGCCTAGCTATGCTAGAAAGTAGGAGGAAGTGACTGAGGGATTTGGGGGAGAAAGTATCTGATTAAATAGCAAGAGACTTCAGAAATAGTGACACAGATTTTTGAGACAGTATCTGATTAAATAGCAAGAGACTTCAGAAATAGTGACACAGATTTTTGTATGGTAGCAAATCTGTGTCATTGTTCACAACTCTCAAATAATTTATACAAATAAGAACACTGAGAGAATCACTAAGTAAATTTTGGTTAATAAGAACAAGTTTTCTCAATGACAAAGAAAATGCTAATAAGGATGGAGGATGCAAGCCAGGTCTGGCTGTCTTGGGATAAGATAAAATATACTGGCATGAGCTCAAGGCTTTTAATTCATAAAAATTTGGTAATTGGAGGAGTATATCTATGTACATCACCTATGTCTTATGTGTAAATTATGTTCTGTGGCAAAAAAAAATCTAAGACTCCCCTCAAAAAATGCTGATACTAGAATCAGTGAAGGAAGGTATAGGATGAGATGAAATATCATATGAACTAAAAAGCGAGAAATTATCTGAATATGAAGGTTTTGATAAAGCTGAGTGAAGATAATGTATAGGACAAACCTGTTGTTGAAATCAAAATAAATATTAATTGGGGTCAGAGAAATAGCATGGAGGTGGAGCATTTGCATTGTATTCAGAAGGACGGTGGTTAGAATTCCAGCATCCCATATGGTTCCCCGAGCCTGCCAGGAGCCATTTCAGAGTGTACAACCAGGAGTAACCCCTGAGTGCTGCTGTGTGACCCCAAAACCAAATAAATAAATAATAAAATATTAAAATATTTTATTAAAATAAAATAAAAATATTGATTACTTATACCAACAAATAATTGGATGCATAGATTAGAAGAAAAGACAACATACTGGAAACTGTAGGGGAAAAGAATATAAAACCCCATACATTTCCTTTAAGGAAGAGTCTATTGTTTTGATCATCCAGAGTAATTTTATAATAGAAGCACTTGTTGTATAACTTTAAATAATTTTGGTAGAATTTTGGTAAGTATTGTCTGAAATGTAATACTTTGGGTAGGAAGATCACTTAAATAAGTTTGATTCTCCCAAGCCATGAGTATGGAATATATCCATATACATATATTCTTTCTTATTATTTGAATAGAGATATAGTTTTCAAAGATATATCTTTTACCTTATTTATTTTTTTTTTGATTCCTGGATACTTAGTGGTTTCACACATAGTTGTTATTTTGGTTTTTTTTTTCAGTCCATTATTTGTGGCTAGAAATACAACATATTTTGTTGATGTTGTGCTATGATAAATTTGGCTTATTGTTTCTAAATGTTTTTGATGGAGTCTTTAGGGATTTGTATGGATATTGATGAGGCAACTGCAGTTACTGAGTTTGACTTTTGGTCCAGGTCAAAACTTATTTTTTCTCTCTTAATGCTTTGGTTAGAAATGATCAATTTTCCTGATACTTCTAAGTGATGTATAGAGAGACTGATTCTTATATACCCAAAATCATTTATGTCTTTTATGTGTTTGGGGTTAGATCTATCATGTTTCCTTTTCAAAATAAATATCATGTCTTTGTTCACAAAGAAATGAAGAATCATATGTCTAGTCCCACTTGGGTGCAAAGTGGGAGTTGAGCTGGGTAGGAATAGAATCCTGCTGCATCCTTCTCCTTGAGTCTATTCTCAGGTTCTCAGTCTTCTGTGACTTCACTAGGGGTGAGACTGGTGTCTGGGATGCTCTATTCTTTTTTCCTTGTTTTTTGTCTTTTGGGTCACACCTAACAGTACTCAAGACTTAGTCATGACTTAGACCCCTGGGTAGGACTGAGGAGTCATATAATGTGCAAGGTATTGAACCTGAATGAGCCACATATAAGACAAATGTCCTACTCAATTTTCTACTACTTCTGACCCTGGAATGCTCTGCTTTCTGCAAACTCCAAGCCTTGTCAGCCAGCAATTGTTTCTGTGTATATATCTTCCTCTTATACTCTTTCTTCCTAGATAAGTCTATTTTGTTCTTTCTCCTCTATGTCTCTGTCTTTCTCCTCTCCTGTTCTTTTTCCAATAAAATTTCTTCTTACAACAAAGAGACCTTGTGGTAGCCAGAGTTCCACTGGTTCTGACTCATTCATGGGTCTTCATACAGCAGAAACCAGATTGGCATTTATCATAGATTCTTTGCCCACGAGGCCACCTCTGCTAGGAAGAAAGAAACTTGACTTTTTAATTTATAATTTAATTTACTAATTTTTAAATAAAGAAAACTATCCTAGAGAGGAGAAAAATTTTGTCTGATATGTTAGCTAGTAAAGAGAAGATGGAGCTGGAAGCCAAAAATGTTTATGAATCATTGTTCATATATTTTTGTTTGCTGTTTTGATTGGAAGTCACACCAGGACTTTCTCAGGCTTACTTCTGACTGTGCTCAGAAGTCATTTTTGAATAGACTAGGGAGACCATATTTGAATTTCGGAGTTGAACATGGGTGCCAGGCAAATGCTCTACCATATTATTATGATAATTTGTTGTCTCATATCATTATTAAAATCTCTGGTACCTTAGTATAAAATACTCTATACCACTGGGATTCTAGGTCTCCAGGTAACATAATAACCTTGACTTTCACAGTCACCAAGATATCAGTTTAGGAAATAATCACAGAAGGCCCTGGAAGGATTACAAATACTTCACCAAGAACTTATCTGCAGCAGAGAGAAAAAGTGGCAGAACTTTTCTCCCTCACATTTTGTCATTATAATTTCTCCTGCAAGCAAATAAATGCAAGGATCAAGACTTCATTTACCTTGGATATTCACTTGGTGTTCCACCACTTGTCAATACTCATAAATGTAGATTTAACACATTTGGTTGTCTTGAATCCAGACTTAGAGAAGACTGGTAGATAATAAAGCAAATTAAATGTTTTCATACTTAGATTTATTCGTTTCCAGAAAGCCCGTGAGATGGGGAACTTTTGGCAATGTTGATGCATCTCGCAGTTCTCCTTGGAACGTGGCTATATCATTGCTTAATATTGAGAGAAGTGAGTGCTCAACTACTGAGTTAACTTGTGATGAATCAGCAAACCAAGAGAGGTGGCTTTTAAGGACAGCTGGGTTCTTGGACATGACAAATTATCTGCCATGCTGGGAGGAAGTTGAACGAGTCAGGATGCCAGAGGGACAGGCAGCCTGTAAGGGTCATAGACAAGTGAGAACTCAGCTTGAAGGAGTGGATCTGAGAACTGTGCCAAGCACACAGCCCAAAAGGTAAAATGCCATTTTCCTTTGAGGCACTAAATTCCAGGGAGGCAGGGAAGCACTGAACACTGAGACATAACACAGATCCATGCAGGGTTTCTGGAATCTGTGTGTGAGACATGCTGGGTACAAAGAAATAAGAAAAGAAAACTAAGCAGCAAATGCTTTGAGCAGAGACTAGGAGACAATCTGGATGCAGATTCCTTGTCCAGAAAGAAGAAATTTCTCACAGACTTTTACAAGATAGCGAGCTGCAAGCCCAAATCCTAGGGTCTTCCTCTTGGCCCCATATCCCCTGGTTAAAAATTCTTCCAAATGAGGCTGAAGAGATAGCACTGTGTAAGGGCATTTGCCTTGCACAAGGCTGACCCAGGAGAAATCTGGGTTTTATCCACAGTATCACATATGGTCCCTCAAGTCAGGAGTGATTTCTAAGTGCATAACCAGGAGTAACCCCTGAGCATCACTGGGTGACCCCCCCATAAAATCTTCCCAAACATTTTATTTTTGCCTTGTACCTTTTGTCTAAGAACCATCATATTTTCTTTCCAGCCTTTTGATTCTTTATTTTTCACTAGAATTTTTTTAACACAAATTTCTTCTTTTTCTCTTTTAGGAATATTGGGGTGCTGTTCAAGGGATTGGGAAAACTATAACAAATAAGCCAATAGTACTCATTCGTCCAGAATGCCCTCCAATGCCACACAATATGCTGATTTGTATCACTTAAAGTGCTATGTGCTTCGACCTTATTTTTTTTTCCTTTCACCATGAACTTCAATAAGAATGCAGGGAATGTGACAGGAATCATTTATCCTCAAGATACTAGAAAAAGGGAGAAAGATTAGGTGAGGTGACCCTTTCCTATGAATATTTAGCAGATGAATTTGAGATCTTTGGGGTCTGGACCTCCTGTACCCTTATTTTCTCTCTCAAATATTCTGGAAAGTCCCTGGTATTGTCACTTAGTGGCTCACAGCTGTCAGAGACCCCAGAGCAAAGTGTAATTCTCTTACCAATATGAGAGGAAAAAAGAGAAGTTTCAGAATAGCAATGTCTCCCTGAAAAATAGCATTCTCTTCTTTCTAACTACCTGTCAGAGCAAAATTTTATTTTTTTGCGCGGCATGCATGGAAGGTTCCAGAGAGCTGCCTGAGGAACCTGACGCTGCTGTGAGTTCTTTTCGCTGTCCTAAAATAGCCATGTACAGGGAGACAAGAACTTCCTGGATCTTATGGGATCACCATCCTTATGACAGGACCCTCTCATACTCTGATCCACAAACCCCCTTTGGCCTTTACAGAGATGGGTGCCAAGTGGCTCTGCAAGTTTGGGCAGTGACAGACCAGGGGAACTATCATTTGTGTATTTTGTGCTTCATTTTTAATAGGCTGCATTGACATAAAATCTCATGCCTGGTAATAACATACTGTTCTCTTCAGTTCGTTATCACATAAGTCCTGGTGTCTTTGTGTCCCAGATCTAGCTTTGTACTGTTTTCTCCTGCTCTTCCTCCTCTCTGCCCACTCACTTTTCATTCTCTTCTTTCACTCACAGATTCCTGCAGTTCTGACATATACCAACAGTGGAAGGATTCACAAGGTTCTTCCTCAGGGTCTTGGATTCTTCATTACAGTTTAGGTTAAGCATCAAAATGTTTTCATCATGTTTCCTCTGTCTCACACACATACATACAGTGCAAAATTGTCCAATTGTATTTGAACTTAAAACTGCTTATTAAATGTTCCTAGTCAGAGTAAGATCAGAGCTTTGCTCTCCTCTAAGATGTTTGATCAGCCAGGATCAGTTGACAAAACAGTGACACCCTGTACTAGGTACCTTTTTCTTGTCTCAAGGAGCCAGAGATCCTGGTTCACTTGTCAAACTGCACCTGAGTCTTGGTGATGGATGTTGCAACTCCTTAGTTTCCCTCTTTCATTCCAGGCATAGTTTGGTTAGTTCTTCCTATGGTAAAGGGACTTAAATTTCTCCCAGTTCTCTCTCTTTTTCTCTCCCATTCTTCTACCTCTTTCTCTCACTCTCCCTTTTTCTTCTTTCCTCCTCTCCGTTCTTTCTTTCTTTCTTCCTTTCTTTCTTTTTCTTTCTTTCTTTCTTTCTTTCTTTCTTTCTTTCTTTCTTTCTTTCTTTCTTTCTTTCTTTCTTTCTTTCTTTCTTTCTCTTTCTTCCTTCTTTCCTTCCTTCTTCCTTCCTTCCTTCCTTTCTTTATTTCTCTTTTCTCCCTCTCTCTTTCACCCTACCCCCTCATTTTCATTCAAAGTTGGCTCCAGTGTCTAATTATATCAAGACAATTTCATTGCATAATGAACATTTTATGTCAAAGAAATAAAGTTCAACACAGAAAACTCTAGGATCTTCTTGGAGTGGTGGCAGGTGGTCTCTCCTTGCCCCCTTTGTACTTTTGGAAGCCTCATATAAACTTATCTTCCCAGCTCCAGAACACTTCCAAATTCCTCAATACTGATACCCCAGTAAGAAGCCCAGTAAGTTAACATCAATTAGATGCGAATGTAGCATATAAGTCACCACCTAAATTCACCAAACAAAAACAACACAGAATGCAAAGCATGCAACAAGTATCTTAGTAAACCTTTAGACAATTTACTGATCCCATTATGAGATTTAATATTGTTCATAGTTTATTTTAATGAAGGATTTTTTCTGATAATTTCATTATCATTTAATTGTAGCAAGTAATATATAGTAAATTCTTGTATGCCTGATAAGAGGGTAGGCTTGGGGGGGTGTGGAAAATTGGAATCATAGTAGAGGGAATGTTGCAATAGTGGCGGGATTGGTGTTGAAACATCATTTGACAAAATAACTTTATTATGAACAACTCTGTAAAGCATGCTGTTTAAATAAAGAAATTTTAAAAAAGAAATAAAACCCGACAGAGACAGAGATTAATGTTTATTAAATGCTTGCTAGACATACTAAAAAGTGATTTACATGGGTTATCATATGAATCAAATCAAAAGTAATCAGAAAAAATAAATTGTAAATGTGGTGACCACAAATTGCACATGTCTGACTTGGGGCCAATCCCTGGTACTCCATATGGCCCCTCGAAGTCCTAACCAAAGTGATTTCTGAGTATAGATCCAAGAGGAATCCCTGAGCATTATTGGGTGTAAATGTGCTTAGAATTTAAAGATAGATAAAAAATAAACATTTTAGGGGCCAGAGCAATGGTGTAGAAGTAGGGTGTTTATCTTGCACGCCGTTGACCCTGAATGGACCATGGTTCGATCCCCCCAGCATCCCATATGGTCCCCCAAGCTAGGAGAGATTTCTGAGTGCATAGCCAAGAATAAACCCTGAGCATCACCGGCTGTAGCCCAACATCCAAAAAACATAAAATAAAATAAAATAAAATAAAATAAAATAAAATATAAATAAACTTTTGCTTGTTGTATGCTTTTAATTCTCATGATAAACCCTTTTAAAATGTGTTTTACAATATAGGTATATGAATATATACATATTTATATATGTAAATGTATAGAAATATATACATACATCTAAAATATATTCTATGTGTCTTGCAATTTGATTTCTCAGCATATTTGAATTCTTAGAGAGAGATAGGAACATTTCCGTGAGCATCTTCATAGGTCACTGTTGAACACAGCCAACAAAAAAATCTTTGAGCACCATTGGGTGTGACCCATCTCACCTCCAACCTCACAAGTTGTCTTTAATAAAATACAATTTAGTTGTTTTATTGGGGTTTTTTTTTTTTGCTTACTTCTTTGAAGGTTACACCTAATGGTGCATGAGGATTACACATTGCTTTGTGCTCAGAAATCACTCCTGGTGAGCTCAATGGACTATATAATATGCCAGAGATCAAATCTCTAGGTAGACAGCTTACAAGACAAGCATTCTATCTACTGTACTAGTGCTTCAATCCCAAACCGAAATTTAGATTGGTGGAAATGAAAATAACAAAAATAATGACAGCAGTAACCAAAGCATTTTTCTTTTGAAAAAAGATACATCTTTGTTTGCTTTTCAAATAAAAATAAAGAATACAATTTTAAAACCTTTGAAGTGAACCCCAGGAGCCCAAAAACACAACGCAGAAAAGCCCTCTGTATCCCTATAATCATTGCAGCACTATTCAAAATACCCAGAACCTGGAAACAACCCATGTGCCCAAGAGCAGATGAGTTGCTCTAAAGAAACTGTGGTATATATGCACAGTGGGATACTGTGCAGCTGTTAGAGAAAATGAAGTCATATAATTTTTTTTATACATGAATGGATATGGAGAGTCTTTTGTTGAGTAAAATGAGTCAGAGAGTGATAGACATAGAATGATCTCACACATTTGTGGGATATAAGAAAAAAAAAAGAAAAAAAAGAAAAAAAAAGATAGGGGCCCGGGAGATAGCATGGAGGCAAGGCGTTTGCCTTTCATGCAAAAGGTCATCGGTTCGAATCCCGGTGCCCCATATGGTCCCCCGTGCCTGCCAGGAGCAATTTCTGAGCATGGAGCCAGGAGTAACCCCTGAGCACTGCCGGGTGTGACCCAAAAAACCAAAAAAAAAAAAAAAGATAGAATGGTAATGATATCAAAAACAATAGAAATAAAGGCTCAAAAGACCAGTCCATGGTCAAAAACTTCCAACAAATAGTGGGAAAGTGCAGAGAAGGGATGACTATGACAATGATAGTGGGAAATGATCACTCTGGACATGAACTGTAAGGAGGTAAAGTGATATGCATGATACCCCATATGAGCAATATTGCAAACCATGGTGCTAAAGCAGGGGGATGAAAGTGAATGAGACAGACAGACAGAGGCAGGCAAGCATGATTTGGGTGAGAGGTAAACTAGGGGATTTTGGTGGTGGGAAATATGCACAGTTGAGGTGTTGTACATTGAATGACTAAAGCTCAATCATGTATAATTTTGTATCTGTGGATAAAAACAGCTGTATTATAAACAACTTTATATTCATAGTGTTTAAATCAAGTAATTTTTTTAAATCAGTGGAATGGGGACCAGAGAGATTATACAATGAGTTGGTCACTTGGTTTGCATGGGGATCCCTGAGTTCAACCCCTAGCACTCCATAAGGTCCCCTGAACACTTCTAGAAGTAAATAATTCATGAATACAGAACCAGAAATAACCCGTGAACATTGCTAAATATGCCCCCCCCAAATAACTGTGGAGTAGGAGACATATCTCAAGACATGCTTAGCCTCTGGATGTCCTGCCCTCAAGTCTCTGAGAGCTCTGGAAGGGTCCTATTAAACATAAAGTGGTCAGAATTCACTGGTTCCCAATGGGTCTCCCGACTACTGCCATGACAGAGATAGACAGAGATTGTATGGGAGAGAGGGAGACTGAGGGAGGGAATAAGGGGAGAGGAACACAGAGAGAAAGGGACAAGGAAGAGCAGAAGAGAAAGAGAAAGAGGGAGGAAGGAGAGAACAGAGGAGATAGAGAGAGAGGAAGAGAAAGAAGGGGAGAAAGAGGGAGAGGAGGAGGAGGCAGAGGAGCTGATTGACTCAATTGCCTGTCACTGTCTTACCTTCCTTCCCCAGGCAGTGCGGGGACACCTGTGATGTTCAACAAAAATGGGGATGCCCCAGGTCGCTATGACATCTTTCAGTACCAAACTACTAACACCAGCAACCCTGGTTACCGCCTGATTGGACAATGGACAGATGAACTTCAGCTCAACGTAAGTTTGATTGGGTCCATCTCCTGTGCTTGTGGGGACAGTGAACAGATAAAGATTTTGCCCTCTGGGACCAGCTGTCTATAGATACCATATCATGTGATGATGGTTGATGATCATGTTGTCAAATGGAATACCATGATAATTAGAGTGATGTTAAGAATGGTGATAATGGGAGGACATGTGTTGATTCTATGTTGGACAATGGACTCAGCCCACAGGATTCATAATCTCATTTCACTTGAGGCCTGTGTTATGGGAAAACTCAACAGTTAATACTTTTATACTTTTCTGGGCTTGTTTCTTCTTTCATCCTTTAGTTCTCTATTTGTGGCAGTATTGTTTTCTTTTTTCTTTTTATTAATGAATTTTAGTGAGTCACTCATACTGATACTGACATTCTCTCAATAATTTCACTTTTAACTGCATCCTGCACCTTGCCTACTTTTTCTACTAAATGTGATCTTAAATATCACTTTTTTGTGTGCAGGATTATGGCAGAGTTCTCCTGTCAGAGATTATCTAGAACTCACTCAATTTATCTAATTTGTGTCTGGAGGCCAAGCTTCTGCCAATAGAAACTGTGGGGTGGTTATTAATTTGGGGAAGTATTGGATGATTCTAAAGAAGATTCAGGAAGTAGATTTGGGTTGGGTTCTCTGGGAATAATGCAGACATTTTGATGCTTATGTGACTTGGTGATTTTTACCTAGCAGTTGAGAGGAGAAAAGCTAAAAATGTATGCAAAGACACAGATGGCACTGTGTGACCGGGCACAAGGAAGAATTTTTGATCTTTTTATGAACACGCCAGAGTGTCCTGGCTCTGTCCCTTGGAGTTATGGGTGTGGTTTCCCTAAGCTCATTTCTGTTCTCACTGGAATGTGCCTACCTAAATGTCAGATGACACCTCTCTTACCATTGTTGTATTTTTTCTTTTTCTTTCTTTAGATTCTATGCTCAAGAGGAAATGGTCTACTTAATATCTTAGTTCAGTGCCATGAATGATGTGTGCTAGCCAGGGTTATATTAAAGAGGTTCTAAGGGTTGTCTCTGGAGGGCTTTGAACTTGGATGACATTTATAAGGACTTAGTAACCAGTTCATTGGGTAGAGCTTCCGGGCCCATCAGTATAACTTAAAAAATAGTATACATACACAGTTTTCTCTGTCTGCCAAGATTCTGTATTACATGAATTCTGATAGGTATTTCCTTTTCAGATATGAGGCATATGTATCTCAAATGAAATAGTGACTAAAATACAAAGGCCACCCACAGAATAGGAGAAACTATTTACCCAATACCCATCAGATAAGGGGTTAATATCTTAGATATACAAGGTACAGACAGAACTAAACAAGAAAAAATCATCTAGCCCCATCAAAAATGGGAAGAAGAAATGAAAAGACACTCCCTCAAAAAAATACAAATTGCCAAAAGGCATATGAAAAAATGTTCCACATCACTGACAGGTAAATACAAATTAAAACAGCAATGAGGTACCATCCCACACCTCAGAGACTAGTACACATCACACACAGACACACACACACACACACACACACACAATCAATCAATTATTGCTGTCAGGGATGTGTGGAGAAAGGAACTCTCAATCGCTGCTGGTGGGAATGCTGTCTAGTTCAGCTTTTATGGAAAAATATGGAGATTCCTCAAAAAACTAGAAATTGAACTTCCATATGATCCAGTTATAACTTCTAGGGATATACCCTAGGAACACAAACACATGATACAAAAATTATTCTTCTGCACACCTATGTTCATTGCAGCATTATTTACAATAGTCAGAAACTGGAAACAACAGATGAGTGGCTAAAGAAACCGTGGTACATATACACAAGATATACTATGCAGCCATCAGAAAAATGAAGTCATGAAATTTTCCTATACTTGGATAAACATGGAAACTATTATGCTGAGTGAAATAAGTCAGAGGGAGAGAGAATGACAAAAAATAGCCTCACATATCTGTAGGATTTAAGAAAAATAAAATATATTATTGTAATAATACCCAGAGACAACTAGATGTGGGCTGGGAGGACTGACCCATAATATTAAGCTTACCACAAACAGTGATGAGTGCAGTTAGAGAAATAACTACACTAACAACTATAATGACAATGGTAGTGAGTAAGAGAAACAGAATCCTATCTCCAATATAAGCAGGGTGTAGGGGAGGAGGAACTGAGTAGCATTGATGGTTGTAAGGTTGGACTTGGAAAGGGGGTTGCTCTTTTTTATGACTAAAACTCAACTACAAATATGTCTGTAATCATGATGCTTAAAATAAGTATATTATTAAAAAAAAGAATATAAACAGATGAATGAACAAATAAATGGAAATTGTTCCTTTTGCAAAAATCAGAGATGGTAAATACATACAGTAAGCCCTGAACACTACAGGATGTGGTCTAGAAATCTTTAAAAAATATGTATTCAATAAAATATAATAACACTAACAAAGTTGTTCACCTAATAGCCTTTAAATTCATTTAAGAAAAGAAAAGGAAGGCTTGAGAAAATTAAAGTTCTTGAAAATCCTTGCAGAAAATGAGTGTTTCATCCTGGTTGTTCCTGTCTGCCTCTGAATATTCTGTTCAGTTCATGAATTCTGGGAGCAATCGTGAGCTACAATTTTATTTTTGCTTAAGGAGATGCCTATGGAGAGAAGCTTGGTTGGGCTTGAAAGGGGCAACCAAGGGGGACCACATACTTAGTGGATCCTGGGACCCTGCATGCTGGTGACAGATACTGGGAGGAGTTGGGGCAGTGAAATCAGCCCCGAGGTCACTTGATGACCAGTTCAATTTCAGAGGGAGGCAATAATGTCACTGCATATTTGTGACCCCTTTTATTAGGCCCTAAGGGCATTGTTGAATTGAATTTGCAATGACAAGGGAAAAGGAAGCAAAGACCATAGCCAGCCAGCTAAACTGTGATTGGTCTTTTTACAATAGCATTTTGCCTTATGTCTGCTTTATATTCTGGTTAACTCTAATCCTAATCTAATTCAGGACTCAGTTAAATGTGCTTTGAGAGGAATTCAGCCCAACTGAGTTGTGCAACTTCACTTACTTCCAATTAATAGAACAAAGCAATACATGTAGCCATTAAGCATACAGTTAAGTTTCAGGAGTGCCGCACCAATCGCACTGAGAACTTCCCCACCAAATGACATTTCCAGGAGAGAGTTCCCTATAGTTAGAATTTGTAGGAAAGTTTCTGAATTCAGAAATCAGAGTTTGGGGTTTGCAGATACCCAAAACTGAGCTGTATTTTCTGCTCTTCCCTCTGGATATGCTGGATTTGGAGGGACTTGAAGGGGTACTTGAAGAAAAGGCTACCCTTTTCCCTTTTTTTATTACCTCATTGTCCACAGAAATTCTCTGGGTCCTCTCTTAAGAGAGGGTGGATGAGATCATAGGACTTTATTTATGCTATTGTAAGGATTTCCTCAAAAGAATTCACAACTAGCAAACCTTTTTTCTCTCCCAATCGCACTCCTACAGTAATAAGTCAAATCATTTTCTCAGTTTTGGATCATATGAGACTGAGATTCCAGAAGCCATTCCTGACAGAGAGCAGAAGCCCATCACTAGCTCTGAATCCATGAGGGCACACAGACTCACATATGAGAAGAACATGGGCTTTGGGAATCGGACAGTTTAAGAGTTCAATACACAGGGGGAAGGGAAGATTCTACTTGGAGTGACCTTGCAAGAATAAGCAGTGGTTCCTAAGGTGGAAAAAAAAGAACAAAATAAAAGAAGTGCTTTAAAATGTAGCATGCATTTTCATCTTCTTTAAAAATAAGAATTTTAAAAACTAGGATTTTAATCATCTTCGAAAACTAGAATTTTCCAATGCCAGATCAACACTACAACAGAGGTAGAGTCTTGCCTTGCATGAAGCCAACTCAAGTTCAATCTCCAGTACACTATAAAGTACCTAGAACCAGGAATAAACCATGAGCACTGTTGTGTAGCCCCAAAGCAAACAAACAAACTGGGCTTTATCTGTAAATAAGTCAAAGAAAAATCAAGGAATGTGAACCCTGTAAAACATTCCAATTGCATTTTTTGCAAGAAATATATTACATATATTAGAAAACTAGATGATTTGATCCAGCTTTAATTTCTTTAGAATTAGTAGAGAGTTTAATTATACTTTATTTATTTTGCCGATAACTAAAATTCTCTTAAAATTAAATGTGATCAAAGACCAAATTGGTATCACAGTATAATGGTAAGGCACTTTTCTTGCACTCAACCTACCCAGTTCCATCCCCAGAATTCTTATTGGTCCACTGAATCCTGTCAGGAGTAACTGCTGAGCACAGAGTCAGGAGTAACCCCTGAACATTGTTGGGTGTAAACCCCACCCCTCAAAATTAAAACAGAACAAAATTGTTATTAGTAGGTGGCTTCAACTGTTTGGAGACCATGTTACATTTTACATTCTTGGGAGATTCAGTCTGGTGGTCCTCTGAGGCATGCAAGTTTCTAGTTTAAGTGCTTGTTCCCTGTTAAATATGCTTTCAACATAGGGGGAAAAGAGGCAAAATGCTGTTTTAATTATAGTTCATCTCTTGCCTGCATAATACCATTATGCATCAGACATTTGGGGTATTTCACTGAAAGAAAATGATGGTATGGAGGTGACTTAGCAGTAAACATTTATCGTGCATGTGTGAAGACCTGGGTTTGATCCCCAGCTCTGAGAGAAAGAATAGAAAGAGAGAGAGAAAGAGAGACAGAGAGAATACCTATATAATGAACATGAACTCTTTACTATGCAATCAGCAGCCACGATTATCCTTTCAAGATGGATGCTTAGTTTCTGTCTAGGTGGATTCTGTGTTCAAGGTACAGCAAGAGAGCAGGAGAGTTTAAATCATGTCTTATATGTTCACCTTATTTGGTCATCATGCTAAGATGGGCCAGCCTCTACAAATTAGAACTTTGGGTCTCTTTAAAGACCAAGTGAACAGTTGATTGCCCTAATCACTGTATATGTGTTATTTTTATGTCTGCTGTTTTTGGTTTAGAATTAAGGATTATTCCTAGCATTGTTCAGAGATTATTCCTGTCTCAGTGCTCAGGGATCACTCCTAGCATTACTAAAAACTACAGCAGGTGTGGGGATTAAATGTCTGCCACATGTTATCATGCGGGCACCCATGTTATCTCTTTAGCTCCCCAAATCACTGTTTAATCAAATTAAATTCTCCACTTAAATATTTAACTATAAAACTCCATGATTTCATAGTTGCAATAGTTAATCATTGTTTCAAGAATTTAAGCACATTTATATTTTAGGGAGATAATGGATAGCCATTATCAATGTCAAAAAAGAGAAAAATACATAAGTTGTCAAAATCTATACTTCTTTATCTTCGTATTATGGCCTCTTGTTAAATCAATTTATTGTTCCTTATAATTAATGGCTCTTATAATTTTGTTGACAGCAATTAGAATCACAATTTTTAAAATTGACTTTATTAAATGAATCTGATATCCTGCTCCACTTCTTCTAACAGGAAAGCAGAAGTATAATAAAAATAATTTTATGAAATAAAACATAATAATATATGTAATGTTTTAAAAACCTGTGCTTTGTACCTAGGAATTATTTAATAAATATTATCCATAAGAGCAATAATACTCATGGCAGTTTAATATTCCTAATCTATCACATCATTCATAACTGTTCTAAACATCAATTTCCACTGTTTTGCTGGATGATTTTTTATTCTCTAACATGACACCTAGAATATAAAGATGAATTGATTATTAAATATGTAAGTAGATGAACAAAGAATTTAATTACATATAAAGTAAAGATAGAACTTGTTTTATTTTCTTTCTTTCTTTTTTTTTTGTTTTGTTTTTTTTTTGGGGTCACATTCAGCAGTGCTCAGGGTTTTCCTTCTGGCTCGGTGCTCAGAAATTGCTCCTGACAGGCTTGGGACCATATGGGGTGCTGGGAATTGAACCAGGGTCCAGCCTGTGTTGGCTGCATGGAAGGCAAATGCCCTATTGCTGTGCTATTGCTTGAGCCTCATAACTTGTTATATTTTACTTTGAATTCTCACTGCCTATTGGATGGATTCATGGAAAGGTTTAGTCAGAATTCCCCCCCAACAGCTCTACCCAGAGACTAAGGTTCCTTTTAGAACTGCAGTTCACCATGTAGCTTCTTCAGGGGTCTCGGAAGTAGTCTATACAGTGCTTCAAATGATAAATATGGACTATTTGGATCTTGCTGAATAACAAAGCAAGTCAGGAAAACAGATAGAAGAATTGGTTATCATTGCTCTTCAGTTGTTAGAATTTAATGCCATTTAGGGCTATTTGCGAATTTAGGGTGTTTTGTTACACTTGAGAGGCCCAGTTTGGGTGAAAGTGACAAAAATCTCACATGGAAGTCAATTCAACTTCTCCTTTACCTCTGGCCCTTTCTGCAATACCAAAGAGCAAAGATAAATTGCACAAAATTTTGGAGACAGGTCTTCCCTATAATCTTACCTCTGCCCAGGTTTTGGGCCTGTGACTCAGGATAAGGTCAACCTCTCCATAAAAGTCACATTAATCGTGACAGCAGAGGGAGAAAAATCATCTCATTGGGTCAGCATCTCTGAATCTGTGTCGTTTACAAAACAGTCAAAATATTCCAACTGGCAATCAGTGCGAGATTAGGAAATTAAAATTTTTATCCAGACTAATATCTTAGAAATAAACAAGCAAAAAAGAAAAGGAATTACTACTTGCTCCTATTAAAATTTTGGAAATGCCATAATGGTCTAAATTTTAGTCTATTTTGTTGTTAATTGTTGCCATTATTTGAGGGCCATACTCTTCAATGTTTAAGGGTTACTTCTGACTCTACACTCAGGACTCTTACCTGGTGGTTCTCCTGGAGTCATATAAGGTGCCAGGACTCAAACCCAAGTTGGCTGTGTGCAAGACAAATGTCCTAAACTCTGTC
>PVKC010016500.1:0-20733 GCA_004027635.1 Crocidura indochinensis
TATTGTTTGGGATTAATTTGAACATAAAACCTGAGGCTATTTTTGGTCTTTCTCTGTACAATGTTCATATGTAAATTGTAGCTATGCTTTATTATAGATATTTTAGCAACATACAAAACAATTTGCTTTCATGAAGTTATAAACTATTAGAATTTGGAAGCATATTTGACCCCAGAAGTTTCAAATAAAGGATTATGAACTGTAAGATTGTAAGACTGTAAGACCCCACAGTCCAGAAGAAATATGAATAAGAGATTCCCTAAACCACTCAATTATTTTTATTTCTAGAAGTGATCTGTGCTTTATTCAGAAAATTTAGTCCTAAATAATTAATTTATTATGTATACATATTTTGATGTAAGCAAGTTTTCACTTTCTTATATTAAACAATAGGAATAATTTTAGTAGGTTTGGTAAATCTTATAAATCTGAGAAGGATCTTAGTAAAACTATAAAGGAGAAAATAATCTCATGGGTTTAGATAAAACTTAAGTATTAAGTAGTGGAGCAGTGCAGTGAAGGTAGAGAAGGAACCACTATAACAATGATAGTTGGAACTTCTCTGATCACTCTGGGCAAGAACTGGGTTATGAATTATGAATAGAGATAAAAATGATAGGCACAATACCCCTTCTTTAACAGTAGTACAAGCCACAGTATCTACTGTGGAAAAAGGTGAAGAGAGAAAAATAAAGAGAGGATTAGTAAAATGCCTGCACTGGAGGCAGGCAGGGAGGAGGTGGGAAGGAGGTGGCAGGAAATGTGCAGTGCTGAAGGGTAGTCTATATTGCAAGACTGAAATCCAATCATGAACAACTTTGTAACCACAGTGTTTAAATAAAAGAAATTAAAGAGAGGATTATTTTGATATAATAATAAATAATATTTATAAATAAAATTTAATATAATAAAAGTTTTACTATAATTTTCACGTTATCTTTTCAAAATCCTGAAGGTAAATTAATAAAATTTCATGTATATAATTTACTTTTATATGTTTACATGTGTTTAAAATAATTTTTTTTTCGTTTTAGGGCCACACCCAGTGACGCTCAGGGGTTACTCCTGGTTATGCGCTCAGAAGTAGCCCCTGGCCTGGGGGACCATATGGGGCACGGGGTATCGAACCTCGGTTCATCCAAGGGTAGCGCGGTAAGGCAGGCACCTTACCTCCAGCGCCACCATCCGGCCCCTGCTTAAAATAATTTTTAAAACTAGAAGATATAATGGAGATAACTAGAATCTAAAGTTTGCCTCAACTTGTTACTATGTCAAAATAAATATACAGAATAAAAGAAAGAACACTAGATTTATATAAAGCATTTAGAGTTGAATTTATAAGTATAATGTATCATAAAAATAATTTGATAAGTATCTTTTCCTCTTTATGTATGTTCTTACCATCTCAAAAAAAGAAAAATGATAAATGTGCCTATCACATATAGCTGTCATGAAGTTAAGCAAGAGAATATAATTGAATAGTTTTTGTAATAACAAAGACCGAATGCAAATTTATACTCAAGCCAACAAAGATATGTATTGAGTGTGCATTGTTAGCCCACATAGAGGCTTAATTTGCTATCTATATTTAGAGGGATATTTCCCATGAAATTCTCAGTTTTATCTCTTCCTGTTGGCACTTGATTGATGTTTCCTGGAATAGAACCTATGAACTTCTTACCTCCCCAGAGACTGATATAATTTCAGCTAATTAGCTTTTACTTTTATTTCAGTTTTTTTGGTAAGAGAATGAAGTTAAAAGTTAAACATAGCTCAGGTTTATATCTTTATGAAAAGTTATAAAGCTAGACTAAAAACATCATATGGCTTAGGAAAATAAGAGGAAATTTTTACATAAACTAAAATATTCTTACATGTTTATTATGTAAATAAATATTATCAATGCTCCAAGGCATTTTCTTTCATTTTGGTTTTGAGCCACACCTGGTAGTTCTCAGTGGTTATTCCTGACTGCATTTATGAATTAGTCCTGGCAGACTCGGGGGACAATATGGGATGCTGGGATCAACCCCAAGTTGACTACATACAAGGAAAATGCCTTTCCCATTAGGCTATTTGCTCTGGGCCCACCAATATTATTCATAATGGTTAAAAACTAAAACTGTTACCACTAAGATCAGCACAAGAAAAGGATGTCCATTATGTCCACTCTTATTCAACATAGTACTGGAAATCTTAGAAACAGAAATCATGCAAGATAAGAACTCAAAGGAGAGGCCAGAGTGATGCGAAGTGGGTAGGGTGTTGGCCTTGCACACACCTGAAGTGGATTTGATCAGCAGCATTCCCTATGGTCCCCCAAGCCTACTAAGAGGATTTCTGAGTGCAGAGTCAAGAGTAACCCCTAATCGCGGGGCGTCTGGCTCAGAAACCAAAAATAAATCAAAGAAATCCAAGTTGGAAAGAGCATGTCAGACTATATCTATTTGCAGATGCCAAGATGTTATACATTGAAGACTCTAGAGTCCACAGAAAAGCCTGTAGAAACAATGAACCAATGCAGAAAAGTGGCTTGAATACAAAGTCAATACACAAAATTCAGTTACATTCTGTGTACAAATAATGACTCAGAGGAGAAAGAAATCAAAGAGTTTATCCCAATTAAAATAGTGTCAAAATCCACCAAGTACCTAGGAAACAAAACAAACAAACAAAAAACAGAAAAGGTGAGAAACCTGTACCATAAAAACTTCAAAACAATTGAGAAAGAAATTGAAGAAGTCCTAAGGAAATGGAAAAACATTCCATGCTTATGGATCTGTAGAATCAAGAGGACTACACAATGAAAGAGGGAAGTAGTCACTCTGGAGAAAAGGCAAGTGTTAGAAGGTGATAAATTATATATGCTAATATACATAGAACATGAAAATATACATGATAAATTATGTATGTAAACCTATCAGTAATAGTACTGTAAAAATAGTACCTAAGGAGGAGGAAAGCTGAGGACAACCAAAAAAAGTAAAGTTTAAGGGGCCATTACAATAGTACAACAGGTAGAGTGTTTGCCTTACATGTAGCCAACTCAGGCTGACCCGGATTCCATCCCTGACTTCCCATATGGTCTTTCGAGTCTGCCATAAATGATTCCTTAGTGCAGAGCTACCATATATGGTCCCTCAAGGCCTGCAATGAGTAATGCCTAAGTGGAGAACCAGGAGTAATGCTGAGCAGTGCTGAGAGTGGACAAAATTTAAATAATAAATAAATAAATAAATAGAGGAAATTTCAAAAATACAGCTTCTAATTAAAATATTCATTTTTAGAGTTTCTTTCTCCTGACATCCACACCAGCAGTATTTGTTCTTGTTCTTTGTGATGTATGCCGGTCTCTGTGGCATGAGATGATATCATATTGTTGTTTTGATAGGCTTGCCTAGATGGCATTCCCACTAGCAGTGAATGTAGGGAGAGTTCCTTTCTCCCTACAACCACCAGCACTGATAGTTCTTGTTCTTTGTGATGTGTGCCAGTCTCTGTGGTGTGGCTCCTCATTGTTGTTTTGATTTTCATCTCCCTGATACTTAGTGGTGTGGAGCATTTTTATGTGTCTTTTGGCCATTTGTATTTCTCCTTTGAGGAAGTTTATTTCTTGTCCCCGTTTTTTATTTATTTTATTTCTTTTTATTTCTTCTTCCCATTTTTGGTGGGTTTAGTTGTTTTTTTCTTGTTAAGTTCTGTCAGTACTATGTATTCTTAAATATTATGATCAGTGTTGTGTGAATGGTTTCTCCCATTCTTTTGGTGACTTTTTTTTACCCTAATCACTGTTTCCTTTGGAGTCCAGAAACTCTTTTATTTGATGTAATCCTATTTGTCTCTGCTTTCACTTGTGTAAACAGTGTTGTTTTCTCCTCAAATATGTCGTTAGTCTCATATCATGGAGTGTTTTGCCTGTGTTTTCTTATGTAATTCTTAAAGTTTCAGGTCTGCTGTCTATTCAGTCTTTCTGGAAAACAATATGGATATTCCTTTAAAAAATCGCAAATTGAGCTCCCACATGATCCAGGAACACCACTCCTAGAATTTATGCTTGGACCACAAAAACACAATACATGGGCTGATGTGATAGCACAATGGTGGGGCATTATGCCTTGCATGCAACTGACCGAGCATGAATGCAAGTTTAATCCCCAGCATCCCATGTGGCCCCCAGGAGTGATTTCTGTATGCAGAGCCAGGAGTAGCCACCTGTGTGGCCCAAAAAATTAAAAAGAAAAAGACACAATACAATAATGTCCTCTCCACTCCTATTTTCATAGTCACACTATCTACAATAGCCAGAATCTGGAAACATCCCAGATGTCCAATAGGTAAGTGGCTAAAAAAAAAAATCTGGGTCCATCTATACAGTGGAATACTATGTAGCTGTTTGAAAAAAATTCAAGAAATTTTCCTATATATGGATAGATATAAAGACTCTTATGTTGAGTGAAATAATTAGGGGGAGAGAGATAAGCACAGAATAGTCTCACTAGTATATGGGACTAAAAAAATAAAAGGCAGTAAAATAATAATACCCAGAGACAATAGAGATGAGGATAAGATGAACCTGCACATGATATGAAGCTTACCACAAAGATTAGTGAGTGCAGTTAGAGAAATAACAACAGTAACAACTACCATAATGATGATAGAGAAAGAAATACAATACCTGTCTCGAGGACAGGCAGGGTGTGGGGGAAGAGGAAAAGCAGGGATAATGGTGGTGGGAAAGTTTTACTGGTGAAGGGCGGTCTGCATTTTATGACTGAAACCCAATTGTGGACATATTTGTAACCACGGTGCTTAAGTAAAGAAATAATAGTTTTATGAAAGAAGTAATATAACAGTATAGAAACAAGGAATTTTAAGAGGTTTAAAATCCAACCTCAGTAACTGAAAAAATAGTTATACTTTTAGAAAACTCCAATGCGTTATTATTGAAATAATTTAGTATAAACTGAATTGAATCAAAACTTTTAAAACTAAAAATTAAAAAATCCACCCTTTTCCCACAAAATCCAGAATCACATGAGTTCACCAGTAAAATATACTAAATGAGGGCCTAGAGTGCAGGTATGAAAGTATAGAGCTGACTTTTCAGTCCTGGCTCCCCCTGCCATATGAGGTCAGATTGAACAGGGTACTGGTTCTCCAAGGTATAGAAACCACTCTACTATGAGCTTGAACTTCCTGTTATCCTTCAACTTTATTCTACACACATGGTTTTTAATTTGTTCGTGGCCTTTAAGAATATTTTCTTTTAGCTAGATTAAAACAAAATATTTTATATAGTAAGTATGTGGTCTCATGCAACACAGAATAAAAGTTTTTCTTTGGAAAAATTACAGGGAATTCAGTAGTTATTCCTATGGTAGGTAGACACTAGAACAAAAGGGGTAAAATCCTGTATGAGTTATTTTCAGGTATTTAAGAAATAAATATATTGGGGGCCGGGCGGTGGCGCTGGAGGTAAGGTGCCTGTGCTAACCTAGGACGGACCTCGGTTCGATCCCCCGGTTCCCCATATGGTCCCCCGTGCCTTCCAGGAGCGACTTCTGAGTGAATAGCCAAGAGTAACCCTGAGCGTCACCGGGTATGGCCCAAAAACCAATAAATAAATAAATAAATATAAAGTCAGTCTATTGTCTTACAGCCCATGGAAGTTTTGATTTCCTAGAGGAAAGAAGAGAAAGCTGACCACCATCAGCAGAGAACCTCAGGACAATGTAGTTCCAAACATGTTAAAATTCCCATTGAGAATATCTGGTTTAGAAGATGTCATCCCAGGATTAAGTCACTCAGAACAAAAAAGATAGATACATAATAATCTCTCTATTTGGTGGGGCATAAATATACACAACAAGGTAGCAACAAAGACAGTATAACAGGAGAACTTATTCACACAACTAAATTGGAGAGCTGGATTGAAATGGAGGGGTTCTGAAGCACTTAAAGGAGAGAGGTGAAGATATGGTGTTGAAATTACATGTACAAGAAGCCATCATTAACAGTACTGTAAATCACATAATCTCAATCAATACAATTACCAGTTTTAAAACTTAATTTCCCATTGCATCAGAAATGGGACACCCCTCTCTTTAAAAAGCAGCACTCCCTCCCTTGCCAAAAGCCAGTATAGACATTTCTACTTAGACATTTCTCCTAAGTATCTACTCACATCTCATTTCTTTAGCCCTATAGTTGACATCAATTTCAGCTCAATTAATCCAGATGAGGAAAATACAGCCTAAAATATGCCCCCTCACTACTTTATGGATGGGACACCCAGGTGCTCATTTTTGTCTCAGGATATATTCTGGAAACCCAGGATATGATTTCAGTCAAAAACCTAAAATATGTTGTAAATGCCCAATGAAATTTGGCGATTTGAGGGGCCCGGGAGATAGCATGGAGGTAAGGCGTTTGCCTTTCATGCAAAAGGTCATCGGTTCGAATTCCGGTGCCCCGTATGGTCTCCCGTGCCTGCCAGGAGCAATTTCTGAGCATGGAGCCAGGAGTAACCCCTTGCACTGCCGGGTGTGACCCAAAAACCAAAAAAAAAAAAATTGGCAATTTGTATATAGTTTCATGTTATTAAGTTTTCTGTATATTAACAAAGAAAATTGGAAATATCTAAGATTCATAAATCTACCTATATAAAATCTGACAGTTCTGAGAACTCCAGAAATGATTTGTAAATTATTTGAGCTTCCTGTAAGTTTTGTTAATAAATTTTAGAACATGTGACCTTTAATAGGTTTGTGAATGCTTGCTGTTTGCTAGTTGAAAGACTAAAACCAGAGGCAGGCTTTATGAACTGGAGAAATTTTGCATTTTGGAAATATAGAGTCCCAAAGAAAGTTCAAGTTTTCAAAAGACATGTTTATGCTTAGAAATGTATAATTTCATCTGTCTCAATTATAAGTTTCTATTTTAAATTTTGATTTTAATTTTCAATAGTTCCATATATTAAGGTTTTAGATGAAAAAAGTAAGAACACAGAAACATAAGCATGGAAAATTAATTAGAAATAATGACTCTTTCTTTGGCACTCTGAACAAAAAAGACAGACACCTGATTTAAGGTCTATGCACTGTGCTTTATATCTTCCCTAAGTGGGTTATCTGGTAATAAATATGAAGAGTTAAATAATTTTTAACACAACATAAATAAAATTTTTATGGATGGTGATATGACACAGAGAAGAGCTAAGTGATACTTATAAGATAAAAGACTTTTGCTCAGGTTAAGGCAGATAGGCTTTTTGTAAGTGAAAGCAGAACATTCAGTCAGGTACCACCGAAGTGATTTGTTATTTATGAGTTCATCTAGTATTAATAAACATAAATGTGATTGTTGTTTCTGTTAAAAGAGATCATTTCAGGTGTAGGAGAGATAACATGCCTTGCAGGTGGCTGACCCAGGTTTAATTGCTGGCATCCTATATGGTCCCCTGAACCTGCCAGGAGCAATTTCTGAGTGCAGAGCCAGGAGTAACCCCTGAGCACCACCGGATGTGCCCTCCAAAAAGTGAGGTTATTTTAGCTAGGTTTGGGGTCAAAGGCATATGAAACCCTAGTTCTCAGCAATATAATTCACCATCTTATTATAATTAAGACAGTTCAACTGCATTGGTATAAAATAAGTATGACTTTTAAAAAATATTTAAAAATAGGGTAGGAGTTGGGGCCGGAGCAGTGGTGCAACAGTAGGGCATTTGCATTGCATGCAGCTGACCTAGGACAGACAGTGGTTCAATCCCCCTGCTTCCCATATAGTCCCCCAAGCCAGGAGCAATTTCTGAATGCATAGCCAGGAGTAACCCTAGAGTGTCACAGAGCATAGCCATCCCCAAAATAATAAAAATAAAAATAAGGTGGGGTTAAGTGCCACTGGGACAATGGTGGAGGGAGTCAAATACCTGGGTAGAGCGTGTTGACTATCTTGTGTATGAAATCTTGCTAATAACAGTTTGTAAACTATATGCCTAAAGTAATTAAAAATAATTCAGAAGGAATTTATACTCTAAATAAAAAAAATCACCTATAGAAAGTGAGAAAATATTTGTAAATAACTTCTTTGATGACTAACTTGCTATCAGGGATATATAAACTAAAATATAAAGATATTTATTAGCAGCATAATTTTAGATAGATAACTAAGTATATAACAACTAAAAATGAATAGTCTAAACCATCTTCAAAGAAATGCAAATTAAGACTAAAATGAGATCGCATGAGAATGTTAGAATTAAGAGGACAGGAAATTAAAATTTGATGTGAGTGTGGAAAATATGTTACTGATGAAAATATACAATAGTGTAGCTGCTCTATAAAAGTTTGGCTTCCTTCAAAAGGTTAATTAAAAGTAGAGTTGGCCTATGACCCAGCTGTTCCACCCTCAAGATTATAATTTCCAAATAAAATACGTATGTCCACACAGTATGTTTTGAAAACATACTGCGAAATGATAACAGTAAAAATGTCTATAAACAAGAAGGGTTATTGAGGTTGCACTTCATGGACAAGAGTTGGGCAGAAAAGGGAACTCACTGTGGCCTGAATTTACTGTCTGGAATTCCCTACATCCTTCAGAGTAGAAGGAAGAGGGGTTAGGGACAATTCTAAAAAGATTGCAACAGAATTGCCACAGTAGGTTAGGTGATTTGATTAGGTTTCCTTTTTGCTTTTCGTTCTTGGTTTTTATTTCCTGGTCATACCTGGGGATACTCAAGGGTTATGCTTGGTTCTGCACTAAGAAGTTGCTCCAGGCAATGCACAGGGGAATCATAAAGAATGCTAGGGCTCAAACCTGGCTTGGCTGCATGCAGGACAAACATACTGGCGCCCCACTTTCCCTCTTTTTAAAATAAGAATAATTACTCAGATGACACCCTCTCCATTTCCCTCTTTCAAAGGAAGAGGAGAATGAGTATCAATGGCAAAAGATAAAAAAAGGATCATTACAGAAGCAACATGTAGAACCAACTTCAAACTCAGAAGAGGAATCTGACACTGACTCTCTCTTGTAGTCTGGAGTGCTCTAATGATCAGAGAAACTTCTTTAGTAGTGAACTATAGAAAAGATCCCTGAAAGCATAGTCTATTAGTCTATTATGTTATTTTTTGTTTGTTTGTTTGTTTTGTTTTTGGCTTTCGGTTTTGGAGCCACACCTGGTGGCACTCGGGTTACTTCTGACTCTGCACCCAGAAATCACTCCTGGCAGTTTCAGGGGACTATATGAGATGCCAGAGATCAAACCTGCCTAATGCAAGGCAAATGCCCTACTGCTATGCTATTGCTCCAGCTGAACTTTTTTTTTTTTTTAAAGAAGGTTTAAGATGAACTTTAAGCTCATTTTCTGGAAAATATAGGCAGTTAAATTTCTATACACCTCACAGTCTGTGTCTATAATAGAAATAATTCCACTTCATTTTATTGGTTAAAGTAAAGTCTTAGAGAGTTTTCCATATATTTTGAGGTGCCTACGACCTAAAAATTAAACCTTTTTTAATTTTTATATTTTGAGTGTTGAAGGCTATTTTGGAACTGTGGAATTTCCTTCCAAATGGTGCTGTTAAAATATCTGTACTCACAAATTCCATCCTGTTTGAAAAAAAGAAACATTTAATGCCAGGGAAAACTGAATGTACCTATACTACAGCACTCTAAGATAGACTATAACTATAGTGAAAATATACCAAATTGTGATAAAACTATATAGAATTTTTTACAGTCTATATTTTATTTTTCTTACACATTTATAAAATATAAACAATAATAAATATTCTCCATTTCCTACTTTAGGATGATTACTATTTTCTAAAACATTTTAAGCGAATATTATTGGTTTTTATAAAACTGATTTTTGACATCTCCAATAAATTCTAGTAGGCAAATAGGTATTGTCTGGTCCTGCTGATATGGCATCAGGTGATTTATGCAAGCCTTTTTCTCTCAGAAGTCTTCATTTCCTTATCCATTAAATTGGTGGATCCTTAGATGTCTCTTTCTTGCTTTTATATACCTTAAATCCAGTTTTTAAAAGTGAGACATATATGGTAGATTTACAATTTGACAAATGAGTTCTTTAGAATTTTAATTATTCTCCAAGTGACATATTAAAGTTCATTGGAGTCTATTTTATTCATCTTTCAAAAGGTGAATTTATGAATCATCTTAGTAATTTCACACATGAAGGGGGTATAATATGCTAAAAGAAGTGTACTTTTCTATGTACTCTTTTATCCCAGAACTCTGCCTTGTTTATTGCAGTGACTAAAACCACTCAGTAAGGAAAAGTTGACAAGAAAAAACATGGATTTCCACTATTTCCAGAACCACATTCCAACCTCACCGAAAGTTAAAAAGCAGCAGTGAGTTTGTGGGGCAATTAATAATATTGAGAGTTTATTTTCAACATTGTTCCTAATTTTGCCAAATATAAAGCTCAAAAAAAGAACTCTAAAGGTATGACATGTCAGAAAGGAGTCACAAGTATACAGAGAAAAAAGGGAGATCAAAGAATCAAAATGATTTAATGCTTTTTAAAGATTCTTAAATGGAAATTTTTCAGCAACTAGAGTCTAAATGGACACTATGCAGAAGTAGAATATGAAATATAAATTCACAGTTAGTAGAAAAAAAGAAGGGAATGGATTGGGTGAACCAAAAAGCTGGAGCAGACCATGGAAAATGAGGAATTAGTGAATGATGAACTACTACTTATTTCATCCTTGTTGACTTACAGCACTGAGGGAATTAACAAGTTGCAAGACTTTGAGGGGAGAACCCAGTAAATTAAAATGGTTGACCACCTTGGGACTGACTGCAAAGCGCTGTTAGTCTCCAAAACACAGAATTAGATTTTCACAAGATCTGGTTCTAATCTCTAAGAAGCTTAACTTTCATTTTGGCCTAGGAATCTATTCCCATCTCTGTTGCTGGAGATCAAAACAAGCCTGCAGTGCTTTATCGGAAGGAACTGTTTTCTATTATGCTACATTGCCATTTCCAGAAAGGATATCCAGACCCACATAGCAGCTGCCACTCAAGACAGCGCTGTGAAGTGCAGTAGCAAAACTTGTCCCTCACTCTCTCCTCCCCTAGTGGACAGAATGGGAATCTTTATCTATGCCACTGCTTTGAAATGTGCCCCAGGTCCTTCTCTCTCTTTTCCACAAGATATAATCAGTTAAAGACTATCTGGAAATATTTTTGATTAAAAAGCCTTTTCTTTCTCCCTAGAGTTTAAAAAGTATGATTATTTGTTTGCTTGAAGATGTAAACAGTACTGATTTAAGAGAATTAACCTCAAATACCATTACTTCCTATTTTAGCTTATCCCATTCTTAAAGTCAATTTGAAAATGAGTGTCAGTTTAAATAAACCCAAGTAATAGTAATCTAGGGGAGTAGACTAGTTTTCTTAGGTCCATTCAAAAGCAATATGCAAATTGAATTTTCCTTTTGTTTTCTGGGTAACACGTGTTGCTGGTGACTTAATAAAATAAATGAATGAGGGTAGTAATCCTTCAAAATCCTCACTACGTGACCTATCCTGCCACTCTGGGAAATGCCTGGCTTGGGTCAGGAATAGGAAAATCAGCTCGAATTCCCAAATCTGCAAGGGCAGCTTGCAGGATGCCCCAGGAGGCAGCCATCAAAGCTATCTGTGCCACTTATTTTTCAGAATATAAGGAACCAGTACTGGAGTTCTGAGAAACCTGTCAAATGAGACTGGAGCAAGGAACTGCTTTTTGCTGGAAAAGAAAATGAGTCCTCATGTAGGCATGAATGCCACCACCTTCCTCACAGAAAAGACTTTCAGGAGGAAGAGAAATAGCGAAGCAAAATAGGCTCAAAAGAAATGTGCTTAGAGAAATGTGTGTGTGTGTGTGTGTGTGTGTGTGTGTGCGCGCGCGCGCGAGTCAGAGAGACACAGAGAGAGATGTATTCAAGAGAGAATACAGGTTTCTCGAGAGTGGAAAAGAGCAAAGCAGAAAATGGCTTTGAGGAGAAAATTATATACAATTTCTCCAAACTGTCTTGGTCTGGAGCTCTCCCTATACATAATCTGGGTGTTGTAACATAAAAAGCCTTGAACTCTTTATTTTATTTTATTTATTTTACATTGTGGCCATACCTATCAGTGCTCATGGGTCAATTACTCTTAAATCTCTCTGCACTCGAGAATTACTTCTGGAAGGTTTAGGGTACTATATGGGGGTCCCAGGGATCTCATATCCTTATCACGACTTTTAGATTTCCTAGTTTCTACTTTTCTGAGGGATCTACCCTTCTCTAGGTGTCTCAGTTTTGCCATCTCCGAAGAGCTCAGGGTTTGCATTTTATTTTATTTATCTTTAAATAAAATTAAAATGATAATCAAATGTCTGCTCAAAAACAAAAGCCCAGGTCCAGATGGATTTACTAATGAATTCTTTCAAACCTTTCTGGAGTCTACTGGGTCTGTAACCCACCATTTTCTTTCTTTTGTTCTCTTTTCTTTTATAAATTTTCCTTCTTGGAATTATGTAAATAAGAGTTATTTTGGGCCCGGGAGATAGCATGGAGGTAAGGCGTTTGCCTTTCATGCAAAAGGTCATCGGTTCTAATCCCAGTGCCCCATATGGTCCCCCGTGCCTGCCAGGAGCAATTTCTGAGCATGGAGCCAGGAGTAACCCCTGAGCACTGCCAGGTGTGACCCAAAAACCAAAAAAAAAAAAAAAAAAAAAAAAAAAAAAAAAAAAAAAAAAAAGAAAAAGAGTTATTTTGAAGATATGAATCCACCATTTCCATCCTGCTGGCATGTTGCCAATAGATCTTTTCTTTTTTGACCGTGGAGCAGCATTTGAAATGAACCTTCATTGTTAGTTACATGAGCAGAATCATCTTTGATAGTGAAGGATACAAAAAGTATCAAAAGCAAATATCTAAATTAACTATTAAATATGTATTTAATATGCAATAATAATAAATAGTAACAGCTATTTAAATATGTATTTAAATATTTTATATGTTTAGAAAGTTTTTCTCAGTGTTTATCCTTTCACTCTCATTAACTTATCAATAATTTATATTTAAATTCAAGATAGTCCATCAATAAAATAATTTTAGACAAGGGTGTAGTATAAAATTTGGGTAGATGTGCACTATCAGAGAGGTTTTTGTAAAAATCAGAGGGAAAACTATTTTTGATCATGAGAACCCAGGGAAAATTTTCAGTTCATTTATATTTGATTACCTTATTGAGATAATAGCAGTGAAATAGTAATATTATCCATAACTAGAGACTGGGTCAAATATCCTTCTTAGATATCTTTTTGAGAAATTATTACCAGTTGATACACACACACACACATACACTCACACACATACACACACACACACACACACACACACACACACACACATTCTTAAACTTAGAATGCTTCCTGTCTCAGGTAATAGTTCTTTTTTTGTTTTGTTTTGTTTTTTGTTTTCTGTTTTTTTGGGCCACACCCGGCAGCGCTCAGGAGTTACTCCTGGCTGTCTTCTCAGAAATAGCTCCTGGCAGGCACGGGGGACCATATGGGACATCAGGATTCGAACCAACCACCTTTGGTCCTGGATCCGCTGCTTGCAAGGCAAACGCCTGTGCTATCTCTCCGGGCCCCAGGTAATTGTTCTTAAAGTCTACAAATGTGAATTTTATAGAGTCAATCAGGAAAATGGGAACTGCCACGGGCACTTCAATGACAAATGCTTTATCTCCTTCAGTTATTTTTCATTAGTATATTTTTTTCTATTTAAAATAACCTTGACGCAGGTGGATCAGAAGACTCAGAAGACTGCCTTGCCCAGTTCAAGCCCATTCCCTTCCCTCACAAAAACAAAACAAAACAAGAATTTAGGGGAAGATGAGCTGTAAAGTAAAAATGGATTTTATTTAGAAATTCTGAGAAAGGAGAAAGAGATTATAAGAAAGGGAGAGTATTGGGTCCAGAGAGAGAGCACAGCGAACTGAGTTCCATCCCTGACATCCCATTTGGTATCCCGAGCCTGCCAGGAACGATTTCTAGGCGTAGAACCAGGAGTAACCCCTGAGTGCTGCTGGGTGTGGCCCAAGGGTACATAACCTAGCATGAAAGTAGGAAAGTAGGGGAGATGTGGACTCAATATTATGTAGAGACCATATTCAAGAAGAGCCCAGGGAACTCCTTTGTTCTGAGATGCTTATATGAGGTCTCTCCGAAACTGCCTCAGGTGTGCCTTTTTTTTTTCTTTTTAAACTGGGTTAAGAGTCTTGTGATGTTGCCTGGTTGCCAGGGTGAAGTGTCAAGAACTCTCCTTTGATCTTCCTGTCCTGGCCTCTGCTCCTGCTGGAGCTCTTCTTATCAGACTTTAGTTTGGTATCCACAAGGTGTGTCCTGTTAGCCTTAGGGCAAGTAACTTCTTCAAGTTCTGTCTCTTGGTATTACATTGTCCCAAGAACTTTTATTACATCCCAAGAACTCACTGCCAATGGGATTTCTTCCTTTATTATCTGACAACTTCACCTTTTATGACAAAATAATATGAAACTAAAATTTGCACTAGGGGAATAGGGAAGCCACTAAGAAGAAATCTACTGGTTTCTTTGTCTGAGTAGTACTCTGGAAAACAAAGCTTTCTTTATTCATGTAGCAGTGCATATTTTTAGCAAGGGGTCCAAAGTAAGCAGAGCCCTTTAATTTTTCCTTTTTATTAAATTAAATACTTTATTCTATTAAATATTTTAAAGAGAAATATATAAAGTAGGACTCCCATACTTAGTGAGGAGGACACTCAGTAGATATGCTCCAGTGCTTTAATTTTGCAATGGTTTTGATGAAATCTTGAGCAAAATAAAGTCTTTATAAGCAAATGCATTACAAACCTAGATTATAATATTGTGTGCTTTGTTTTAAAATATTTTTAAATTTAATTAAAGAACTGTGATTTGTTGCTGATAATTAAGTATGGGACATGTTTTGTTTTGTTTTGTTTGTTTATGGGCTACAACAGACAATGCTCAAGGGTTACTCCCAGCTCTGTGCTTACGGGTAATTTCTGATGGCACTTAGAGTACAAAAAGGGATGCCAGGGATCAAACCTGAACTGGCTGCATGCAGGGCCAATGGCCTACTCATTGTGCTATTACTCTGGCTCCACAACATATATATTTAATTCCAATCCCACCACTAGTGTCAATTCCCTCTGCCAACCTTCTGATTCTCCATCATCCCCTGTCCACAACGCTATACCCCTTCTCCTCTGTTATATATGGAAGCTTTTATAATATTTCTCTATAAAATCCTTATCTCTGCTTGTTGTCCCACCTCTGACCCTCCATGTGGGGGCGCTGTGGAGAGCTTAATAAATAGTTTTGGAGCGAGGTGCTCAGGGTCTTTTGGGGGCAGCTAACTAGCAGGCTCAGGGTTTTGGAGCTGCTGGCAGGTTGACAAAGGATTCTGCATTCGACCTTCTTGGCTTTTTACCCTCCTGTCTGTATGGATTATTTGTCATGGATAAATATTACCAAGATCTCTTTCCCTTCCTAGGGGGTAGGGGAATGGGAATCAATTTCTCATTCTGGAAACTTTTTGAGGATCCATCAAAAACAGTCTAAGGAGTAAATCTGACACAGCACTCCTCTATTTCATGTTTTCAGTGCTATTGCATCTGCTTTCAATATATAGCTATACCACTTTCCCAGATCACCAGTATAATAAGCTCTTTCTTTAAAAAAAAAATATATATATATATAAAGTCTATCTCTTATTAGATGGGATGTAGACATCTAAGGCAGCAATTGTAAAGAAAGATTTCATGTGAGTAACATCCTCCAAGAGATTTAATTTACACAGTACAAAAGGAGGTATTCTCTTAGTAGATAGTGCTGACTATTGAGACTAAGAGAGGATGAAAGCCACAAAAGACCTGTTGGGTCTAAAATGTCCTCTTCCCTGAGGAAACTCTGAGAAGAGAAATTACTGAAATTTAAACTTAATGAGGTAAACTTAATAAGCAGTGAGGTAAGTGGATACTGGAAATTGATTTCAAGAAAACTTTAAACTATGTTTAAAACCAAGTTGAAAAAGAATTGCACTGCCCTGCCTCAGTCCTAGGTTCAATACTTTAGATAGACCATTCCAGCCTTAAGATTATCCTTTGTCTCCAATTCTGCCCTAACCTGAATTTTGGAGCTTCTAAAGACACAACAGGTTCTGTGTTCAAAGGCTTCAATGACTCTGCAATCCACTTAATTTCAGTCTGTGAAAATACCTTAACAAAAGATTCTTATCTGTACAGAGGGCCACAGCTTGGAAAGGGTCCATGTAATCATTTTTCAGAGCAACTCCCTATACCCTGTTCTGAAGTCACCAGAAATCTGGCTTCTGGTGTATTCCACATTACCTTATTTTAGGCTTCATACTGATTTCTTGTTGATTTTGACCTTCAATGTCCTGCGTCTCTCCAATCTATGCTAATTCCTTGCTGGCTCTATTCTCTTATGTCCCATGTCTCTGCTTGTTGGAGATTGCTTGGCCTAGGACCTAGGATATAACGGAATCTGACCTTCTAAACATTAATTAGAGGCTATTTGCCTCATACAAACTGACGGTTTCTCATGAACCATAAGGAAACCACAATAAGAAAAACAACTACAGGATGTACCAAGTTAAAGTTAAGTAAGCAGAAAGCTATATGTTTAATAGGCTACCATTGTGTTTTTGACTTAAGTTCCTATTCTGATAAGTTTCATTTCTCTTGCAAAAACATGTAAATTACCCCGCTCCCCCTCCCTTTTGGGCTTGCTGTTTTTTGCTATATAAGCCTTAAATCTGCTTCTAATAAATGCTCTTGATCAGATTGCAGACTTGAGCCCTGTCTCTTTATTTCAGGTCAGATCCTCTTCGTGACCCACCAATAACTGGTGACTCCCTAACCCTGCGGGCAGGAATGGGTGGTCGCATCTGCTAAGCTATCTTTCAATTTTCCATAATGTACAGGGGTCTGTGCTACACAGTGTCCGCGATTCCCATGTTGGGAGTGATCTGTATTCTACTTCTACCCTATTAGTACTTATTTACCACTTTTTGACCTTTAGCTTTCCTTAGTTCCCCAGCCACATGCACATAGATAAATAGTACTACTTTCTACCCGCTGATCTATATAGATAGGGGCCAAATATGTCCTCTCTTCATGTAGGATAATAGAGCCAAAAGTAAATTCACTGGCATATATGCCCTTTTAAGAGTTCTTTATTATTAGCCCTCGCTATTTCTATTGTTTAAATGACTGACTATACCTGCTGTAGGTAACATTTAAAACAAAATATTTACATATATAAAAGAAAAAAGATAAGAGATAAAATGAAAATATATTTGTTTATTTTACTAAAACTTTTTTTTTTAATTTTTGGGCCACACCTGGTGATGCTCAGGGGTTACTCCTGGCTATGTGCTCAGAAATTGAGCTCCTGGTTTAGGGGACACCGGGGGGGATTGAACCGTGGTCCATCCTAAGCTAGCGCGAGCAAGGCAGATGCCTTATCTTTTGTGCCACCGTTCCAGCCCCTTTACTAAAACTTTTTTTCCTTATTCCAGCTGAAAATCATAGCCCTAATTTCTTTATATCTGCTTTCTGGTTCCATTAAGTTTAAAAGATTACAAGCCTAGGTTTGAGTTCAACAATACAAGATTGAATTCTTGTTCTTTCCTTAGATTCTTACCTTCCTTTTTTTTTTTTTTTGTTTGTTTGTTAAGAGCCACACAGTCCACAATCTGGTGATATAAACTGAAGAGGGAAATAGGCCACTGATGACATCTCAATCTAATTTTTTAAATAACTGTTATTGTGATCAAAGTGAATTACAAGTCTTTCACAGAATTATTTAAGGTTCATAGTAACAAAGAACTAGAGTCATACCCTCAACTAGTCTTGTCCTCCCTCCACTCCTGTTCCCAGCATGCATTCCATACCTTCCCCCTTTGTCCCTTGGATCCTACTGTAAGAGGTCTTCTTTGTGTATAACTTGTAGATTGGGTATTGATTCTGGTGATTTTGTTGACTTTGAATGTGGTCTTAAGTCTGATCATTTTTTTATTTCCACTCAATGTTAATACAACTGGCCAGAGAATTGGGAGTTGCAAAGGCCCTTTATGTCTTGTTTGTGAGATATGGCCATAGAGTATGCTCAGGTTGTCCTTGGGTTTCACTTTGTAACCAAAGAAAAGTGTGTTGATCTTATTTTGTAACCATAAAATATACTTAGAACATGCTTAGCAAGAAAGTGCTTACTATTTTTGATTGAATTGACCTTACTTTGCAAATAACATACTTGACATCGTCTGGTCCTGTACTCTCCCACCATCTGCCAGCAAATGCCATAATTTCCATCAGGTACCCTATAAAAGTGAACCAATCCAGATACCATCCTTTTAAACCAAAGTTCTTCTGAGTCCACTGGCAATAATAAACTTGAGTTCTCCTGACTCCCAAAAAGTGTTGCTTACTTCTTCATCTTCTCACATCAGCATGAAGTCCATAACAAAATGCAAAAATGTAATCCCCATTATACAACTGGAAAAAAGTTTAGTAAAATAGAATAATTATGTAAGACTATCTAGAAACACAAGTTTTAATTGGAATAATTACTTTATCTTTTTTCAATTACATTTATGTTATATTTAATTTCACGAACAATTTTTTTTTGTTTTTTCAGTCCACACCCGTTTGATGCTCAGGGGTTACTCCTGGCTAAGTGCTCAGAAATTGCCCCTGACTTGGGGGGACCATATGGGATGCCGGGAGATCGAACCGCAGTCCTTCCTAGGCTAGAGCTTGCAAGGCAGACACCTTACCTATAGCGCCACCTTGCTGGCCCCAGGAACAATATTTTTCAATTTTTTAACATACTATTAAAGTAAGTTTCACTAATGTTTAAGATGATTGCACATACCAAGTTAGATGGCAATCCCCTTTTTCTCATAGGACTTTTTTTTTTTGGTTTTTGGGCCACACCCAGTGATGCTAAGGGGTTACTACTGGCTATGCGTTCAGAAATCGCTCTTGGCTTGAGGAACCATATGGGATGCCAGGGATCGAAACAAGGTTCGTGCTGGATCAGCCACATGCAAGACAAACACCCTAGCACTGCATTATCACGCTGGCCCATCATGGGGCTATTTCTTTTTTTTATTTTTATTTTATTTAAACACCTTGATTACATATATGATTGTGTTTGGGTTTCAGTCATGTAAAGAACACCACTCGTCATTAGTGCAACATTTCCATCACCAATGTCCCAAATCTCCCTCCTCCCCACCCAACCCCCGCCTGTACTCTAGACAGACTTTTCATTTCCCTCATACATTCTTATTATTAGGACAGTTCAGAATGTAGTTCTTTCTCTAACTAAACATCCCTGTTTGTGGTGAGCTTCATGAGTTGAGCTGTAACTTCCAGCCCTTCTCTCTTTTGTATCTGAAAATTATTACCTCAAGAATGTCTTTCATTTTTCTTAAAATCCATAGATGAGTGAGACCATTCTGTGTCTTTCTCTCTCTCTCTGACTTATTTCACTCAACATAATAGATCCCATGTACATCCATGTATAGGAAAATTTCATGACTTCATCTCTCATGACAGCTGCATAATATTCCATCGTGTATATGTACCACAGTTTCTTTAGCCATTCATCTGTTGGAGGATATCTTGGCTGTTTCCAGAGTCTTGCTATGGTAAATACTGGTGCAATGAATATAGGTGTAAGGAAGGGGGGTTTGTATTGTATTTTTGTGTTCCTAGGGTATATTTCTAGGAGTGGTATAACTGGATCATATGGGAGCTCGATTTCCAGTTTTTGGAGGAATCTCCATATCGCTTTCCATAAAGGTTGAACTAGACGGCATTCCCACCAGCAATGGATGAGTTCCTTTCTCTCCACATCCCTGCCAACATTGCTTGTGCTCATTCTTTGTGATGTGTGCCAAACTCTGTGATGTGAGGTGGTACCTCATAGTTGTTTTGATTTGCATCTCCCTGATGATTAGTGATGTGGAGCATTTTTTCATGTGCCGTTTGACCATATGTATTTCTTCTTTTGTCAAAGTGTCTGTCCATCTGTTCTCCCCATTTTTTGATGGGATTAGATTTTTTCTTCTTGTAAAGTTCTGTCAGTGCCTTGTATATTTTGAAGATTAGTCCCTTATCTGATGGGTATTGGGTGAAAATTTTCTCCCAATCAGTGGGTGGCTCTTGTATCCTGGGCACTATTTCCTTTGAGGAGCAGAAGCTTCTCAGCTTAATATATTCTCATCTGTTAATCTCTGCTTTCACTTGCTTGGAGAGTGCAGTTTCATCCTTGAAGATGCCTTTACTCTCAATGTCCTGGAGTGTTTTGCCTACGTGTTGTTCTATATATCTTATGTTTTCGGGTCTGATATCGAGGTCTTTAATCCATTTGGATTTTACATGATGTTAGCTGGGGGGTCTAAGTTCAATTTTTTGCAAGTGGCTAGCCAGTTGTGCCAACACCACTTGTTGAAGAAGCTTTCTTTGCTCCATTTAGTATTTCTTGCTCCTTTATCAAAAATTAGGTGATTATATGTCTGGGGAATATTCTCTGAGTATTCAAGCCTATTCCACTGCTCTGAGGGCCTGTCTTTATTTCATAGGACTATTTCTGATGTTTGAACATCCTCTTGGCTCTAGTCAGTGG
>PVKC010016501.1:0-20761 GCA_004027635.1 Crocidura indochinensis
AAAAAAAAAACAAACAAAAAACCATAGTACTCTCAACAAGATGAGACTTGGAAAAACTTTTCTCAATATAGGCAAGGCCATTTACCACAAGCCCATGGCAAAAATGATACTCAATATGGAAATACTAAAAGTTTTTCCTCTAAGATCTGGCACAAGTTTGCCCCACTTGCTACTTCTATTCAAGCATTACTAGAAGTACTTGCCATAGCAATCAGGCAAGAAAATGATATCAAGGAAATCCAGACAAGGAAAGGTAGAGGTAAAGCTCTCACTGCAGATGGCATAAAACTATATTTAATTTTTTTAAATTTTGGGCCACACCCAGTGACTCCCAGGGGTCACTCCTGATAATATGCTCAGAAATCGCTCCTGGCTTGATACCATTTGGGATGCCAGGAACTGAACTTCAGTCAGTCCGTTCTGGGTCAGCCACATGCAAGCCAACTGCCCAATCGCTGTGCCATCACTCCAGCCTATATTTAGAAGATATGTGAAACTATATTTAGAAAATCCTAAACTCTACAATCATAAATACTAAAAACTCTATAAAAATCTCCTAGAAACAATAGATTTTCATAGTAAAGTAGTAGCTACAAAATTAATATTTAAAAATCCATTGCATTTTATATACAAATAATGATAGAGAAGAAACATATATTACAAAACAATACCATTCATAATTGTGCCTCAGAAAATCATGTAATTTGGAGTCAACTTAACTGAAGAGGTGAAAGACCTATCCAAAGAAAACTATAAAACACAACTTTAAGAAATAAAAGGAGGGGCCGGGCGGTGGCGCAGGAGATAAGGTGCCTGCGCTAACCTAGGACAGACCGCAGTTTGATCCCCCGGTTCCCCATATGGTCCCCCGTGCCTGCCAGGAGCGACTTCTGAGCGAATAGCCAGGAGTAACCCCTGAGCGTCACTGGGTGTGGCTCAAAAAACCAAAAAAAAAAAAAAAGAAATAAAAGGAAATGAAAACATATGCCCTGCTCATGGATTAACATTAAAATGGCAATAATTCCCAAAGCATTGTACAAATTTATTGCAATATCTCTAAGGATACCTATGACATTGTTCAAAGAAATGGATCAAACACTCCTAAAATTATTTGAAACAATGAATTCCCATGAATATCTAAAACATTCTTTGTGATAAAGAAGATGGGAGACATTACTTTACCCAACTTTAAATTGTACTATAAGCAATAGTAATAAAAAGAGCATGATATTGTATTAAAGACAGATCCTAAGATCAATGGAATAGACTTGATTATTCTGAGACTTACTCCCAAGTATCCAATCAATTATTTTTTGATAAAGAGACAAAAAATACAAGATGGAGCAAGAAAAGTCCCTTCAACAAGTAGTATTGAAAAACTGGTTAATTATATGCTGCCTAGACCAGTGTTTCTGGAAAATAGTATGGAAATTCCTTTAAAACAAACAAAAAGTTGAGTTTCCTTATGATACAGCAATACTACTCCTAGGGTTATACTTTAGGAACACAAAAAAACACAATACAAAGAGAACTCTGGACTCCTATGTTCATTACAGCACTACTTACAATAGCCAGAGTCGGGAAGCAATCAAGGTGTCCAACAACAGACGTGTGGCTAAAGAAACAGTGGTATATCTACACAATGGAATACTTTACAATGTTTAGGAAAATGAAGTTACAATAGTTTCTTATGATGTATTAGCATGGAGGGTGCTACGCTGAGTGAAATGAGTCAGAGGAAGAGATATAAACATCGAATAATCTCACTAATATGTAGGATACAAGGAAAATGTGCGGCAGTATGAGGATGATATCCAGAGACAATAGAGATAAGGAATAAGGACCAATCTATTCTATGAAGCTTTCCACAAAGATTAAAGATTACAAGAATCTAATATGAAGGGACATTCATGGCATCCTTAATTTGTATTAGTACAAACCACAATGTCAGAAAAGAAATGAGAGAAAGAGGTGGAGGAAGTGAAAGGGAGAAAAGAGAAAGAATACAGAAAGAGAGAGTGAAGTGAAATGCCTGCCCACAGCAGGCAGGGAAAGTGGTTGGAGGGAAGAAAGCATCAGGGATGGCGAGAAGGAAACTGTTGATATTGTTGGTGAGAAATGTGCACTGCTGAAGGTTGTTATATATTGTAAAACTGTCAATCATGAGAAACTTTATCTGTGGAAAAAGCATTGTATATGAACAATCTTGTAACCATGCTGCTTAAATAAAAATATATTTATAAATTAAAATAAAAGCATTGACTACTCATGCACCTTACCTCCAGTGCCACCGCCCGGCCCCAAAACCTGCATTTTCAAAGTCCACTTATGGCAGAAAAGTTTTGAAAAAACATTTAACATTAAACTATGTTTTAGAAAAAGTACACATCCAAGGATTCTAGTTTTATTATAGTGTTTCCAAAAATACTTACTGGAAATGATCCAGGGAAAATTTTTGAAACAGAGGGGTTTGACACTACTCTCCAATTAATTTCTTTGTAATAGTAGTCAAATAATTTTATCATGATGCACAGTAAAGTATATTAAGTATTATTTGAATAAAATACAAATTGTCAAACAGTAATACAACACTTGCAATAATTCTTAAAAATTGACTGAAAATTGAAGCAAATATAAAATTTACTTTCATCAGATATAATAACTTGGTTAAAATTTGAGCCTAGTTTCTGGATATAATCTTACCTCTTCAATTAATTCAAGAGAAAATTCAGGAAAAACTATAAATGTACAGTGTTACAAAAGAATTATTCCTCTCTTCTTTTTTTTTCTTGGTTGTTGGGCTACACCCAACAGTGCTCAGGAGTTATTCCTGACTCTGCACTCAGAAGTCACTTCTGGCAGGCTCGGGAGACCATATGAAATGCCGAGATTTGAACCACCATTAGTCCTTGATAATCTGTGTGCAAGGCAAACGCCATACCGCTGTGCTATCTCTTCAGCCCCAGATTTTTTTTTCTTGCACAATATTTAGATGGCACATCTCTTTCTGTAAGTATGAAAGTTATCATACAAGAAGTAAGAAGAGGTGACTCATTTATACCTCAATGTTTTTTCTTTTCTTGGCCATTCTCATGTTTATTACAAAATTTCTCTTCTTCCTTCGGAATTTATCACAATTAGTGCTATTAAATTTCTTTCATTGATCTTTTGAAATGTTTCTTAAGTGGCTGGACTCCTCCGTACAATATTCTGTAATAGTATTCATAGTAATGTAATAGTATTAGTTTCCCTTTCTTTTGTTTCAAATGTTGGGAGCCCACATCTGATTCTGCTCAAGGCTATTTCTGGCTTTGTATTCAGTATTAATGTCTGTCAGTGCATGGAGAACCATATGAGCCACAAGCGATTCACAATGACATGGTGATGGGGGAGGGGGTGGAGAGATAGCATGGAGGTAAGGCATTTGCCTTTCATGCAAAAGGTCAGTGGTTCGAATCCTGGCAGCCCATATGGTCCCCCGAGTGTGCCAGGAGTGATTTCTGAGTGAAGAGCCAGGAGTAACTCCTGAGCGCTTCTGTGTGTGACCCATAAACAAAACAAAACAAAACAAAAAAATGACATGGGGGAATTCAAGCCAAATGCCATAACCACTGTAATACACCTACAGTTACTTTATACTTGTTCTGTTCTTAAATCATCTATTATTATTCTTGTATCTTAGTGTTTCACACAATTCACTCTTCTTTAGTTCTTAGTTTCATATTTTGAATTGTTTTCAGATTTATCTAAGGCAATTATTCGCTACATTCTCCTACCTCTAGTAATATTTTTCTACATCTATTCTTTCATCATAGAAAATATGTTTGTATAGTTTAAAACGGATGCCATAATACTGATAATGCACAAATACATTTGTTGCTTAATTGAGAAATTATTTATAAATGTTTTTATATTAATGTAAACTATGCATCACTGAGTTTAGTTATATGAAAATACCTGTGAAATATTCTACACCTTAAAATTATGTTTGATTGATTAAATAAATTGTTATGATTGTTTAATGGTTTAATTTTAAAGGCAAGTCCCATTATTTGTAGTTCTATTCATCAAACAAAGTGAGAATGTATCCCAGGCCAGTCACTACAGAGACTGCATGTTCAAATATGAATAGATTATTAATTCTGTTTTTAGGTGCTTACTTTCTGGGCTAGGTTCTAGACTAAAAATGCATTTGTAAAGGCACTCAATATTATTATTAGTAGCAATTGACTTTTAATGATCATTAGTGTAATATACGACAGACTATCAAAAATCCTTTTCCTATAGTCCAATCATAGAAAATAAGCTTTAGAAACCAAATTGAACTACAATGAAGTTTTTTTTTTTTAAATTTTTTTTTGGGGGGGTCACACCCGGCAATGCTCAGGGGTTACTCCTGGCTCCATGCTCAGAAATTGCTCCTGGCAGGCACGGGGGACCATATGGGGCACCGGGATTCGAACCGATGACCTTTTGCATGAAAGGCAAACGCCTTACCTCCATGCTATCTCCGTTATTATCTATGGTTTGTGTGATGAATTTGTCAAATAGCCAGTTCTCCGAAGTGAGGCAAGAAGTAGAATCAACCTCAAAGGTGGAATTATGATGAAGTAGTATATATGATGAAGGAGTAGCAGAGAACTTATATAAAAGCACCAAAATAATAGAGAAAACTTTATGAAATCTATCAATAAAAAATTAAAATAATAATTAATTAAAGCATGATTTAAATATAGGTAGTTTTTGTACATAAATATGTGTTGAGCCATAATATTCACTTTTTTGTTATAGACTTTCATATATTTATATTCCAAATATTGAATATATAAAAGTCAGTGCTTCATTTTGATATTCAATTCTTGATATGTGTTCAATTTTGTCCAACTTATATTAACTTTGAAAATATAACTGCACTTGCCCTAATAATTTTACAGATGTAAGTTAAAATCAAAATATCTTTATTTTATATTTTTAGTCATCTGCTGCTATTACATTATTTTGCCATCCCATTCTCATGCTATATTATTTGCATATTAATTTTGTATTAACCATGTTCCCATCAGGCTTATTATATTCCATATTGATTCACTTTAGTGAATTCAAAACTTAAGAATAGTTTAAACACTTAAATCATGAATACTACACTTTTAAAACATTTTCTTTTATCTATAAGCTTAACTGATTTTTTATGCCACCTGTATTGCTTCTTTGTTATTACAAATTTATTCCAGAGGATAAACTCTATTGCACTGAATTTAATTAAATTTATGAATATTAGTTTCTTCTACAGCAGGATTTGTGAGCATCTAAATTACAGAAAAATTGTCTCAACATGTCTTGTATTACAGTAACTCTTAGAGCACCTTGTTTATTACAATATTTACAATCTCATATTCCTCCTCAGGTGCTGATAATAGTTTCGTGATGGTCCTCAGGCTATTTCATGACTTCCTAGGAAAAGTTCTATCCTTCCTCAAAGAAGTGAATCACTGAAGGCAATGGGTAAGGAACACAGTTAAAACAAATGTGGATGGACCTTGAGTGAAAACGAGAAGATTTAGGATACCTGTAGAAAGACAAGTCAGCATTATATAGAGACGAATTAATACGTTGGGATTAAACTGTCTGTGAAGGATAGAAGCATGGCAGACTAAAAATAGCCACGGAGTAATTCAGAAGCTAATCAGGCTCTGTCACTGATAAAATTAATAAGTAAAAAAGTTTTAACAAGACATTAGCCGTCTGAACAGCCCAGAAGGCCCACGGAGAGAGATGAGAGTATTATGGCTGCAGCATTAACATCACTGTTATTAGGTTGGTGATGATTAACAGGACGTGGTCCCAGAAGGAGCAAGGTGAGCTTTCATAGAACAGCACTATGTCAGGAGATGATGGTCTCAAATTGGATAGCAAAGGTGAACTGTCTGTCAGGGGAGACATCAGGCCCAAGGACACAAAATCAGGACTGGATAGCTGCACAGGAATTAGAAGTAGTTGAGGGAAAAACATATTAATGAAATAAAGTCAAAGTGAGAGAAATTTGTTATGAGTCTCCCATTAATCTTTGCTTTAAATCCTGTTGCTATTTGGGGATTATTTCTTTTGAGTACACATTATTTAGAGCTTTTTTCGATAACAAGTGCATTAACTGTATAAAGAAAAACAATAAAATTTATAATTACCTTATTCAGAAAACTATGCAGATATTTTATATCATATATCATCAATAAAATATTAAATAATCCTGTGCTTAGAGTTCAGTGCTAGGTAGCATAGGGAATATAAGGATATCTCAAATTAAGTTTTGATAGATACAGAACTCCAAAAGAAGCAAGTAAGCTATATTAAAAACCCTGATAAATAAATACATACTGATGACTAGATGAAATATAAAATGTTGTACTTTAGATAACATAAATATATACTATTATCTACATGTTTGATGCTCAAAACAGGATTAACTGATGTAGAACATTCCCCAGAGATATTTTTATTAAAATATCACAGAAAAAGGATGTGATTTATTGGATAGAAATATTTGAGTTAAAAGATGAGTTAAAAGACAAAATTTTAGAGGAATCATGCTGGTTGATAAAATGAGTTTGCATTAAATCACAAATTACTTTATGCTTTATAAAGATGAACATATGGTTTTAAAGAATAAAACACGACTGTCGGGTTTTTGTAACACAATAAAAGCATTTTCTGGATATATTATGCTCATTGATAATATATTATATTAGAAGGATTATTTAAATTGAGGTTGTAATATTCTGTTTGAAATGAACTTAACGTAAGAGGAATAGTCCATTTTTATGTGTGAAGACATGGCAAGTCTGCATACCTCACAAAAGGGACTCCAGATAGATTTCTCTCTGAATAGACTCATCAATGACCCATTCTGCTTTCATTTAATCTTATTTCATGTTTTCAATTTTGTTTGCAAAATTTTACACCAGGTGGAGTAAGGGGAGATACTTTTCAGTCATTTCTCTTAAAGAGAGAGGAACTATATTCTCAAAGCCTTCCTGCAACATTTTTTAGAGACTTCACATACTCATTTTACATATAAAAGGATATATGGAGGGTAACATTTCCATGTGTGCTTAAATAAATAGAAGCTACACCTGCAGCTGGTAGGACATAGCTTTATTTCAAATAGCAATGGTAACAATAGGAGAAGAAAATATTCTGATAGATCCTCTGATATATTCAGGAAGAATAAAGAAGATATTGACGGACAACCAGTAATGCCTATTATAGTATCTAGTCATCTATCAAGATTCCATGTGGAAAAAATCCTACTATTTTAACTTTTTATTTTTTTGTTTCTATTTTGTTGTTTTTTTTATTTGGGGCTGCACTTAGTTATATTCAGGAATTACTCCTGACAGTAATGAGTGATACATATGAGATGTCTGGCAAGACAAAAACCCTAACCACTACATTGTCTCTCCAAATATCTCTTTCTAAATATTTGATAGGGTCAATATTGCACTTACTCAACCTTGAGGTTAATACCTGTACCATTATGTCATTATTTTATTATTGACAATCATGTATTCTGAAAAAGGTTAACCTTAGTAACAGTTCTGTGTTTAGGTAGTTATTAAGGTAAATGGGGGAAGATGTGAGAAGCCCTTTCAAATAATAAATCCTTGAAAATATATTCTTCTTGCCTCCTTGTTATGTAATGATTGCTTTCAGGATGACTATATATTCTTTGAGACAGTGAGGGCTTGAATACTTTAATTTTATTCTTCTATACTTTATTTTTTTTTGAAATTTTATATATAAATTTGATACATCCAACTTACCCCATATTCATATACATGAGGGTGATTGTTGTATGAAAAATCTATGCTATTTCTAGAAAACTGAAAAATAAATAAATTTGCCAATGTTGTTATAGTTACATGACTTGTGAACACAGCATTAAAAGCTGTTTACATGTACTAATCTGTCAAAAATCAAAATAATATATTGATGATGAAAGACATATATGTACTCAGAGCACTCATAATGAATCTTGATATTCACCTTCAGATATTTTTTTAGCAGAGGGTCCTAATTGTCCTGCTAGTCTTATTTTTTAAAATTTAATAGGGTAGAAATGTTCAATATAAATTTTTCAAATGATTAATTTAGATATTTACAGAACCAATACACATAGTGTATGTAAGATGATAAGATATAATATATAATAAAATGTACATGTAAGGCTTTGGCTTTAATTCTGAAATTTTACCCTAATGATAGACTTCAAGTTATGTAGTTCAGTAGGTTCTTCTGTCTGCATATGTAGAAATGCATTTGCTATCTATTAATAATATTAATTTCTGAAAGTCCAGAATATGAGCAAAAGAGAAAGTAACATAAATGATAGGAATAAGAAATCAAGCATTCTCCTATATACTTTTATATGATCAGTTTGGAATATTTTTGTAGATAGTTTGAAATAACTTTTGTAATCATCAGACAGTATTGTGGAAAAATACAGCCAAATATAGTATAAATTCAGTTTTCAAAAATATAATATTATCTTCTATCAAATAAGTGTAGAGGAGAAATGCATATTGTACTTTTACAGACTTTAAAAATAACAAGCATAGCATCTTTTCAAAAGAGAGAAATATGATCAGTGGCTTATGATAACACATCGAGAATGGGTTAGTTTGCATTTATTGGTATAATTTCATCAGTCTTTTCATCTTGATTATTTGAAACTTCCAAAAAATAATAACCATGATTATTAAATATTAGTTATTTCATATAATGAAAGGAAAGAATGGTAGCAAGTTAGTTGTTTTCTTAAGCATTGATTATGCCTTGAAAAAATAGTACAATTAATCTTTAAAAATTAGTATTTAAAATGAAAGTTAAATTGGCAGGTGAATAAATCTTTTATGCGCATATATTTTGTTTAGTATCCAATCCACAGAGGATGTCTGATAGTAAAAAATAAAGAAATACTCTATATTCAAATAATTACGTGACTATTTAGTCTCTCTGGGATGGAAGCTTATTCCAATGATTCTAGATCTCTCAAGATATTTTGAGTTCTTATTGCACATTTCAACTGAAGACAATTTATAAAGTGGAAATAAATCAATGCATATGTAGGTAACATTAAATTATAGTCACAATTCCCTTATGTATTTTGTCCAATATATGCAAATGAAATTCTTTTCTCTTTACCTAAAGTCTTACATAACATTTAGGATAGATTTATCTTCAAGAGAAATTTTTCTATTAAAAATTCAAGTATTCTAAATTTAAACATTAAAGTAATTACTATTACTTTATTTTAGTTGAGCCTTGTAGACAAATGTTTACTCAAAATAAAATCCAATTGAATTCAAATGTGATAAAAATAATAAAATTAAACCCCTAAATTGCATCAGTTTATATTTACCATATATTCCAGTATATAAGACGACTTTTGAAACAAAAAAAAAAAGTCAACTGAAAATCAGGGGTCGTCTTATACGCCGAGCATATCCCGAAAAATGTTTCAATATGCAGCTAAAGGAAACAAGCAAACAAAATAAATAGGCTGCAGAGTTTCCAAATCTCTTTCTTGGGGCCTTCCAAACAGTACTCAGGAGATCTGGGGGTCACTTCTGGCAAAACCCAGTTAACCTTGTTGGTGGTTCAGTGCTAGGGTCAGAGGATGGGGTGTTTGGTTCATATAGTGGGGGAGACTAATTGAAGCCACCAGGGAATTGCCAGATAAGGTGCCTATAATAAGGGACCAATCACTGCAAGGCAGCTCGGACTGCCTCTCTAACTCAGCCAATCCAAGCAGGCTTTTGATGCATGCAAATTAGACAATGTTTGGACCTGAATCTACACTGTAAAAAGCTAGCTCAGATGGGCCAGAGTCAGAGAGGAAGTCTATTCCAGTATACCCTTTGAACCTTTGCTTGTTGTGATTGGCTCACTGTGTCACATACAGTTGTAGCACAGGAACGTTCTGTCTGATACAGTGAATATAGGCCTAAACCTTTGTTTTAACTGCAAAATTAGGGGGTCGTCTTATACACTGGAAAATATGGTATATGTATATATTTAGAATCTAGCATATCAAAACATTTAATTAATATAGTATTCATGAAGTAACTTATCTTCCCTACAATCAGAATCTTTTGTTAAAGAAGAATATTGTAAGTTCATTTCTTTTTTTTATCTCACAGAAAAATGTATTCCAAGTTATTCATCCTACAATAAAAATTTGTGCACAATAAAAATTTGTGATTCCTTGATTTTTTCTAAATCTTTAAAAACTGAGACTTTAAGATAAACTATCAGATTAAAATCTGAAAAAGTGAATGTGAGAAAAATTTGGTGTATATTTATTTATATGTGATATTAGATACATAAACTTGTAGACTCATTTCAGATATGATTTTAAATAAGTCTGATTATATGATAATTTAAAAGTAAGAAATATCCAGGGAAGAAAGTCTCCTTAGATTACCACAGGCGCGATAACTAAGCACAGAATCAGGTGTGACCCCAAACCAATAAACTAAAGGAAAAAATAGCAAAGTAAGAAATGCAAGGGGGGTCACCGACATAAGAATTTCCCACAGGTTTTTGAGTTTTATCTCTAATACTCTCATCAGATTATAAATCTAAAGAGTCAAGAAATAACATCATGGGACATTTTTAAAAATTAGAAAAGTAATTTGAAAATATCTGTAATATTCTGTTAACTACCATATAATTTATGGTGAAAATAATTTACCAAATACTTATGTTATATAGACAGGGAAGTCTGTTCTCAAACCTCAGTTTCATTTACTCTTCATTTTACTTAAAGCGAAAAATAGCACTTAATAAAAATTGCAATCAAAGAACACAGATCCATAACAAAATTAATTTTAGTATAAAACAAAAAATGCTTTCTCTCCTTTTAACCATATTAATCAAGACTTCAGTAAAGAAATCGGTAATTACAGGGATGTAACTAGATGAACAAAATTTAATTATGATGGAGTTTATATTGATATCTAAATTTAATAGAAAAAAGCAAAGTACTATATGATTGTGATAGATATTTTGTACTTAAAACTTGAATCGCATTATACACTATTCAATTTCTGCTTTTGTTGTCATTGTTTGTTTTGGGGACAAACTAGCAGTGCTCAGAGGATACTCAGGAATCATTCATGGTGATGCTTTAGAAACTATATGGGACTCCAGGGATAGAACTCTGTTGGCCAAGTGCAAAGCTTTTCTCATTGTACTATTACTTCAGCTGACAGCATTTAGTATCTAGATATAACAGCACAAAGTCTCACACCAAAGTTTTATTCAACTTAATTTATATTAATCAATATATAATGTCCACATTTTAACAATAAAAATACCAAATGTTCTAAGATCAGTAAAGAAGTAGCATAAAGATAAGGAAAAATTATCTGACATAAGTGAAGATGCAGTAACTGTAAATAAAAAACATAAAAGCTAACACTGTGGTGAGCCAAAGTTAAAAATGAAAATACATGGAGCCGGGAGGTGGTGCAGGAGGTAAGGTGCCTGCTGCCTTGCCTAGTACGGACCACGGTTCCATCCCCCGGTTCCCATATGGTCCCCCATGCCTGCCAGGAGCGACTTCTGAGTGCGTAGCCAGGAGTAACCCCTGAGCGTCACTGGGTGTGGCCCAAAAACCAAAAAAAAAAAAAATGAAAATACAGTGAAGTAATAATGTTTTTGATGAACTTTTTTTTTTTATAGAATAGACATAGTTGAGTTAAGAATTTACTAACTCGGGGCTGGCAAGGTGGTGCTAGAGGTAAGGTGTCTACCTTGGAAGTGCTGGCCAAGGAAAGACCATGGTTTGATCCCCCTGCGTCCCATATGGTCCCCACAAGCCAGAGGCAATTTCTGAGCGATTAGCCAGGAGTAACCCCCAAGCATCAAACGGGTGTGGCCCAAAAAACCAAAAGAAAAAAAAAAAGAATTAACTTGGGACTGGAGAGATAGCATAGCTGTAGGACAGTTGCCTTGCACTCAGCTGACTCAGAAAGAACCTGAGTTTGATTCTTGGTTCCCAGAGTCTGCCAGGAGCAATTTCTGAGCACAAATTCAGGAGTAACCCCTGAGAGACTCTGGGTGTGGCCCCAAACCCCCCCACCAAAATTAACTAACTTGAAGTTAGAAGATGAATAGAATTTTCTCAAACAGAAATTCAGGTTTTAAAAATAACAAAAGTAAATAAAACATACAGAAACTATAATAAACTATATTACTAAAATCAAGAAAAAATTTTAAAATAATTTTATTTAATCAAAGTGAATTACAAATGTTTCACAGTAATATTTAAAGTACATAGTGATAATGAATCAGGGCCATTCCCACCACCAGTATGGTTCCTCAGTGGTCTCAAACTCATGGCCCGCGGGCCATTTGCGGCCATCTGTACAACATTTTGTAGCCCTGCCCTAAGGAATCTTTTTTTGTTTTGTTTTAGTTGTTTGAATCACAACCCCCAATGTTCAAGGCTTACTAGTGACTTTACACTAAAGGAACACCCCGACTTTGCCTCCTGCGGCCCCCAGGTAAATTGAGTTTGAGACCCCTGCCTGAGTCTATCTCTTCCCAGCATGCATCCTATACAACCCCTTTGCTCCATGGACTGCTAGTGTAACGGGTTCCCTTTGTATATAGCTTGTTGTAGACTGGGAATCAATTCTGTTGTTGACTTTGGGTTTGGTGTTTAAGTCTGACCATTTTCTTTCTTTTTTTTTTAATAATAAATTTTATTTTGAACAAAGTGGATTACATATGTTTCACAGTATTTTTTAGGTACATATTAACATTGAATCAGGGGAATTCCCACCACCAATATGTCCTCCCTCCACCCCCATTCCCAGCATGCATCCCATATCCCCCTACCTTACCCTCTGGACTGCTAGTATAAGTGGTCCCCTCTGTGTCTATCTTGTTGTAGATTGGATATTGATTCTGTGGTCATTGGCTTTAGATTTGGTGTTTAAGACTGATCATTTTTATTACTATTTAATGAAGGTCTGATCATTTTTTTCCACCCAATATTCATATGACTGGTAGCTCCTGGTACCATCCATTTTCTACCCCCTCAAATTATGAAGGAGAACAAGTGATTCAAGTTCTGTGGTTCTGTTGAAAAAGAAAAGAAAAAAATTGGGAGTAGTTCTTCTAGTGGCTATAAATATCAGTTTAAAAGAAAAGGGGAAACAAAAACAAACAACAAAAAACAAGCAATGACAAAAAGCAAAACAGCAATAAAAATTCATCAGTAAAACAACCATAAGAAAGAAAAGAAAAAAATGGAGGGCAGGTGTGGCAAGGTTGTGTGTGTGCATGTGCATGTGCGTGTGTGTGTGCGTGTGCGTGTGCGTGTGTGTGTGTGTGTGTGTGTGTGTGTTGGATAGGCACAATAAGTATAGGGGAAATTAGAAAGGGAATTCCCATGGCCTAAGAGATACAGGGTGAAACCAGGAAATTTTAGAAAAGTTTAGGAAGTTATCAGAAGAAGTTAAATTAGGTACAGAGGTTAGGAGAATTGGTTTTTCCCTTAGAAACTGTGAAAGTAAAAAGATAGTAAAACAACAGGAGAAGAGATTAAAAAAGAAAGAAAAGAAAGAAGAAAAAGAAAGAATGAAAGGCAGAGATAATAGAAGAAAATAAGGAAGGATGGATGAAAAGAAAGATGAAAGGAAAGAAGATGGAAGGAAATATAGAGGATAGAGGAAAAGGGACAAAGGTTGGAAGGGGGAGGGAGAGAGAAAGGAGGAAAGGCAGTAAAATAAAAACAATTATAGGAAGAATTAAAGAAACAGAGAAGAGTGAAATACTGGAAATATTGGCATAGAAAAACAATAATCTAGATTTCCGTGTCAGAAAAATATCTATCAAAAATTACAGAGAAGGATATTTTTCAAAACAAACAAAAACTGAAGAGATTTATTGCCAGTTGACTTGTTCTAGAAATGCTAAATTTGTGGCTTATGATTTAGCTAAATGTTGAATATGTGAAAATCTTTGAGTCTGAGACTGCCAAAACAAATATAATTAGATTAAAATAATTTATGGAGAAAATAATTGACTAGGGTTATTATTACAATATTATTATTAGGACAATATGTTTCACAGACTACAGATGTCCTCCCATATCCCTTTAAACAGAAGTCTACTGTAGAATTACTGTTGACTATAACAGAGATAAGGGGTTGGAGAATATTAAGAAGAAAAGCTGCTTTAATTCTAACACCCCCAAATAGGTATTTTCTAGAAGCTTCTCATGAACTGGAAAATGGACAGAAGGGACACTGGGCACCCAAGTCTTCCTAGATACCTAGTTCTGGTTTTCACATGACTCAATATAGGAGAAAATGTCAGAACTAGAAGCTTGTGTTTGAATCAATGCTGGAAATATCCCTCTTGTTGCTTATCTGGCTTGGTGACTGCACTCCTGTTGCAAGTCCTATCATCCTAAATCAATAGTCAAGCAAGCAATCTTACAACTAAGATGTATCCTCTTCCAGTCTACTGTCCTCTGCTAGAACTCTGGCCATACTTTTAAATCCTTTCCATTAAGGAACCTACACTGTCTATGTGGCCATTCAGTTCCCGTGGACAAGTGCAGCAACAAAAGAATCAACTGCCTATTAAGACTGGAGCACCCAAAATGTGACTACTTTCATATTTGTGAAAACACAGAGCTTGTGAGGACTCCCATTTCTTGAAAATATAGATATCTTACTGTTAATCCCTTCTAATATAAGTGTTCAGGCAGCTTGGGGCATTTGTGAACTGAAGCTTTACTCTACAAAACTGAAAAAAAATCACTCACAGACATCTTGGGACTTGCACACAGGCCCCTTTCCCTGGTTACTGATGTTCAGGTTTTTTGAATTTGGCAGAAAAATATCCTGGCTATCAGAAACCAAGTGCAACAGGCAGCTCAATATATATGTTTAAATTTGACACAGATCTATAACAGGGTAATTCTGACTATACTAGATCATCATTTCTGACCTGCTAAAATGTAGCACTCAGGCTATATTACTGGAATTCAGATGCTACAATGGCAACTCGTAGCAACAAATAACCATTTGCATTTGGTGACACAGACCAACCCAATGAACTTCAACATGACATCACACACTGTTGCCCCAGAGTGCTGAACTTTTGTTCTACAATTATAACAACTTTGAACTCTGGGTCAGAGCTCTATCATGCTATACTTTGTGATAAGCTGTGATAAGGCACTAATGAAAACAAAAGCAGACTGGCACCCAGTTCCACTCAAACTAAGAGATACAGACATGGTTTAATTTGGCAAGTGTTAATTTGATTGCTACTCAGGTCAGCTCATACTCATATATTCAATCATAAGCATCACATCACTCAATACTAGACATAAATGAAACAGAGAAGTTTACCTTTATCAATGAACAGGACAAAAATGTGCAAAAAATCTTAAACTTTTGAGGAAGATACCAAGCAATAAGTCTTATTAATGATAATTAAATTAATGAGTTAAGAAATTACGAATGTACATAAAAAGACTTAAAACAGAAATGAGTGAGTTACAAAGTATAGTAACTTAAATGGAAAAAATAGCAGGTCTCAGTTGAAGAATAGAAGAAACTAAAAGATAAATTATGACTTGACAAGGTAGATAAAATAATAATAATCGGGCCGGGCGGTGGCGCTGGAGGTAAGGTGCCTGCCTTAGGACGGACCGGACCGCGGTTCGATCCCCCGGTTCCCATATGGTCCCCCGTGCCTGCCAGGAGCAACTTCTGAGCGCATAGCCAGGAGTAACCCCTGAGCGTCACTGGGTGTGGCCCAAAAACCAAAAAAAAAAAAAAATAATAATAATAATAATCTAAAAGCAAGAAGAGAAAGCATGTTAAGAAAGATTAATTAACAGCATAAAAGTAAGAATATTCACCTCAGGTTTCTAGAAATAGATAATATAATATACTTAATATATTATATAACAATACATTATATAATATATATGAAATGTATTATAAATAATGTAATGTAATATAATAGATATAATAGATAATATAAAGCATCATTCGTGGAAAAAATTATAATAGATAATTTCTCCTATCTGAGAAGGAGCTATATACTCTGAACCAGTCAAACTAGTAATAAACCCAAGCATAAAAATATCAAAATATGGGGCCGGAGAGATAGCATGGAGGTAGAGCCTTGCATGCAGAAGTATGTTGGTTTGAATCCTGGCATCCCATATAGTCCCAAGCCTGCCAGGAGCAATTTCTGAGTCTAGAACCAGGAGTAACCCCTGAGTGCTGTCGGGTGTAACCCCAAAACCAAAACAAACAAATAAACAAACAAAACAAAAACAAACAAATAAAATACCCCCAAAATATATATATAAATCAAACTTATACATATCTAGGAGTCCCTATTTGTGTTTCTAAAATGTCTCTAAAATGTGTTTCTAAAATGAAAGTCTACAGATAAAAAGAAAATTGTCTATTCAATATATTTAATTTACTTTTTAAACTTTTTTAACCAAAAATGTTTGCTGCCAAATTACTTCTCAGGTTTCACATTTTAATAAATAATTACCAAAAAATCAGATAGCTAAATGCATTAATTTTACTAAACAATCTTTTCAAGAAAAATTAAATTGTCTTTTATAAAAGGTAAAGTACCACTAGGAAACAGTAAGATATAGGATATATGTAAAATAGGGGAAAGAAGGAAAATAATAAATGTAATTCCCAGGATAATACTATACTTGTAATTAAAGAAGAAAGAATAAATAACCATTAAAAATTGTGGATGCAAAGTACATGCTAAGCACAAAACAAAATTAGAATGAATAAAAAATAATAAAATTTTATTTATTTAATAGTAAATTAAAAGAATAATTGAATATGATCACCACACATAAGACAAACATAAGTTGCAAGTGAAGTAATTATGAAAAGATTTTTTAAAAGGACAAATTGAAAATTGTATTATATATATGAAATTGACCAATTATTTTGTGATACAAAAGTTGCCAAAACTCAAAACAACAAGAAATAACCCAAATGACCTATTAAAGTATTTGCTCAAGAATTAATAGCATTCAGAAAAAAGAAAGAAACACACTGAGCTATTTATATTGGTGAATGCACATACACTTCTATGTATGAAATAATAGCAATTGTTGATTGCTAATATCTTCCAGAAAAAAAAAACCAGAGAAATAGTTCCTAAAACATTCTATGGAGGCCCGATTTGCTTCAACACCTAAACCACAAAATTAGATCACTAAGAATAAAATTACAAAGAAATTTAACTTTAGTTAATAACTTATTAAAATTGTACCAATTGTGATACAAAAGTACTCTATACTTATTCTAGACTCTAGAATAGAATAGAATAGAATCTAGAGTGTCATTTTAATATAAATTTATAAAATATGGGGCCTGCGAGGTAAGGTGTCTGCCTTGCAAGAGCTAGCCAAGGAAGGACCATGGTTCAATCCCCCAGCATTCCATATGGTCCCCCCAAGCCAGGGGCAATTTCTGAGCCAGGAGTAACCCCTGAGCATCAAACGGGTGTGGCCTGAAAAACAAACAAACAAAAAAAGTATAAAGACACCATATAAGTTGATATTATTTTAATTAATTATTTTTTATTTTTTGATTGGGAACCACACCTGACAGTATTCAATGTTTACTCTTTTTTTAAATATAATTTTTATTTTAATCATAGTGGTTTACATATCGTTCACAATAATGTTCCAGGTTCATGTAAACATTGAATCAGGGGAATTCCCATCACCGAATTGTCCTCCCTCCACATCCGTCCCATCTTGCCTCCCCTATCCTCCACTCTCTCCCCAGGGCCCTCTAGATTGAGTGACCCCCTCTGTGTCTAGTTTATTACTTAGTGATCTTATAACTGTTTGGTCTTGGTGCCTCCATTACTTCTCCCTCTAATTGGGAAGCTGGACTAGATAGTTCGAGTTATGTGATTTTGTTTGGGGAAGAGTAAAGTAATAGAATGGGGTAAAAAGTAACTACGCCAACAATGAGCAGAGTCCTTCTAGAGGCTCTCACCCTCGGTTTGAGAGACGAAGGGGAAAAAAGAAGGTGAAACACCACAACATTTCACAAAGACGTATCAAATAAGATATCCAGTGAGCACTGCAGCAATAAAGATATGCACCACATAATTGCCATGGTCTCGCGCAAGGATCACTCTGCAGGTTTTGGAGAACATTATGGACCATATGTGGAAACATACCTGAGAGAACAAGGGTCATCTATGGGCAAGGCAATTAACCTACCTGTTGTATTATCACTCTGGTATATGATCAATTTATTTTTTTGGTTTTTGTTTTCGGTAACACCTGGTGACACTCAGGGATGACTTCTGGCTATGTGCTCAGAAATCATGCGCTCAGAAGATAACTCCTGGCTTTGGGAGATCATATGGCACATCCAGAATCAAACCCAGGTTCTTTCCTGGGTCAGCAGTGTGCAAGACAAATGCCCTACAACTTAGCTACTGCTCCGGCCCCTGATCAATTTTTTTAAAGAGCCTGTAAATATCATAAGAAATCATAGTTTCATATAGATAGATGATAGAGAGTGATAGAGAGAATGTTTACATGCATGGTTTGGATATGGAACATATTTTATTTTTCTGTCAGATAAATGGGTCAGAAGCAAGAATACTTTTGTATCAATAAAATGTCTGTTTCATTAATAGTCTCTAACATTTTTCTCCAATAAATTGTAATTTAATGGTCTTTAATGAAATGAGATATGGTAGAAATGAGGCACCAAATATATGATGAATCCACAGCTTCTTCTAGTATCAAAGAATACTACAATTAATACCATATTTCCATGGAGACATGAATAAAATGAATATACTTCTATATTAGAGCTGCCAAATTTTGATATACAAAATTATTACATTTGATGGAGTACAATTCAAAATATTAAATAATTATTCACTGTCTATAATCATATAAATGAATTACTAAATTAAGAAATAAATTATTAATATAGTATAGCTCCACCCCTACTCCGGTGTGGAGCCATAATATCTTATAAGACATTAATTTCTTTTGCAGAAAAATAAAAATAATTTATGTATTTAACATACCCTTACTGAAGACAGAGTAAATTCTTTTTTATATATTTTATTTATAATATATTATGTAATATATATTATATTTTATTTCATATATTTTATTTTTTATATTATATATTCCTTTTGTATAATCTTATAGATTAATATAGCCAGTTGATCATGGAACCTACTGTATGTCTGACAACCCCAGAGTATATGCTTTGTAACTAATAGAATATATAAACCAATATTTTTAGACTTATCCCAGAACAAAATTCCATAGCACTCTAGTCTTGGTGCTGAAATTCTGGATGTTTTCCAGTCTCACTAAAACCAAAGGCAATATGTACATCCATGATCACTGTTTAGGCCTGTTGAACTTACTTCTTACATAGTTAGACAAGTAATTTGCTCTCTAGAATCTAGTCATAACCAAGGAAGGTACTCGTGACAAGAGAATTCTGGCACCTGTAAAGGGAACTTGCGGAGCATAGACACCTTGGAATTGTGCAGAAACTCATATAAGACAACAGTGAGAAAATATCTTCTAATATAAAATGTAAACAAGATGACTAAAAAGAGTCTTTAGAACAGAAGTACACTAATGATAGTTAACTATTAAAAATGTATACGTAAATTTTGGAAAAAGGACAACAGAAATAATGGATTTAATAAATATAGTAGCTGGACTAAAAAAAACGATACGGGGGGCTCAACAATATAGTGGGAAAAAGTTCAAAATATTAAAATAACTTGAAGACAAAGCTGTATAAACTTCCAAAAGCACTAACCCAAAGAAGCATTTAAAATAGTTAATAACTATGTTGCATAGACATTATTAATAGTAATACAGTTTGTAGTATAAAGATTTCAATAGAAGAGAGTTAAAAGCTGTACTTAAAAAATAAAATCTAAGAACATCCTCAAACTTTAAAAGGTGTGTGACACACAGATACAGACAACTTTAAACACAAACACATGCATGATGTAAGTGCATTATAATTGGCAAAAGAAATCAAAGATAAAAAAGCAAAACTTTTAAAGCAAAGAGAAAAATAAATTGACATATGTAAGGAAAGACGATAGGACTTTCAACAGATTTTTCAGTAGAAACTCAGTAGACCATAGAAGGCAGTTTGATATAAAGTACTTTTTTTCCTTTTTTTTTAATATAATTTTTATTTTTAAACATGTTGGGTTACATATCATTGGCAATCATATTTTAGGTACAAATTAACATAAAATCAGGGGAACTCCCATCACCAAAAAGTCCTCCGTCCACCTCAGTTCCCATCCTACTTCCCATATCCTCTCCCCTCCCCCTCCCCCTGGGTTGCTAAAGCAAGTGGTCCGCTCTGCATCTAATTTGCTACTTGGTGCTCTTAAAACCTGTTTGGTCTTGGTTACCGCCCTTTCCCCCACTGATTGGGAAGGGGGACTAGTCAGTATAAGTTATGTGGATTTGTTTGAGAAAGAAGAAAAAAAAATAGAAGATACAGAAAAAAAAACAGATAAATAAAAATAAGTATATTAAAAAAGAAAAGAGAGAGGGGTCATATACTCCTGGAATGGGTGGAGTTCTTCCAGAGGCTAGCATGGAGGTAAGGCATTTGCCTTTCATGCAAAAGGTCATCGGTTCGAATTCCGG
>PVKC010016502.1:0-20760 GCA_004027635.1 Crocidura indochinensis
AAAAAATGATGGGCATGTGTGCCGGTGCAGACTTATAGTAGGAGGTGTTGACAATTCACACATAAATAAAGAAAAGAAATTTCTCTTGAGGAGACTTCCAAATGTTCCTGTAACTTTGATCATCTACTACTTAAATTACAAATATAAAATATGGGTATAAACACTAAATCTTTTGAAACAAATCATTTAGGTAGGGCTGGCATTTCTCAGAAATGATTTCCTTTGGATTTGCTCTTGTGAGTGAAACATAAAGGTGGCCCATATTCTAAAGCTATCCTTATAACTGAACTTGGATTGGACTCTGTAAGAAATTATTATTTTTAATAAACTAAGACAGGAAAACTAGAATTTCATATCTCTCAAGAATAAGCATGCAAAATTATTTAACAAGGTGTTAGGAAATAAATCCAGGAATATGTAAATTGGAATACATTATATCATTCCCAAGTGGAGCAAGTAAGACTCTCCAGTGACTAAAAATCAATCATCATATATCACCATGTTTATAGGATAAAGAAGAACCATATGATCCTCTTGAAGCACATTGGCAAATCATTTGACAAAAGTCAATAATCCTTTTTGAGAGATAGAAATTTGTAAAAACAAAACAAAGCAAAACAAACAAAAAAACAAAAACAAAAAAAACTAATGGTGGAAAAAAAACTGCCATAGGTTAAAACTAATATAATACCTTAAAGGTGGGAAACAAACTTTGATCTCCTCTGACTCAGAATAAAAAAGAGACACATGTTCCCACTAACTTTCTACTCAGCATTTGATGAGTCTGCATAAAGGAGAGAAAAAGATGGGATCACAAGCGGAAGGATGGGAAAGGAATAAGAAAATAACCCTGTTCAAGGGAACACAAAGGAAGGTGCACAAGAGGAACCCATATATAATACATTAGGACTAAGTAATTTCAATCATTTCTCAAACTCAACAAGGCCAGGATGTGTGATGAAAATGTGCCCTGGATTTCAAATCCCACAATAATATCTCAAAGGACTTAATAAGCAAGCCTATATTTCCTGTATATGTTTAATATCTCTATAATACTATCTCAGTCTGTTTATTCCCAAATGCTAGGCAGTTTCTTACATCACTTTTTTTCTTAATCACTTTTTTAAATTATTTTTATTTATTTCTTCTATTATATATGTGTATATTTTTATTATTTTTTCTCTTCCTTGACTTCACCTGTTTTGGTTCTGCTTGGTACAAAAACCTACAAGAAAAATTCTTTCCTGAGATCAAAGTTCAAGTCAAAACCAGGTCACAGAGATGGTATAGCCTGACATTACCAACCCCAAATGCACCAGCAATAAAATATAGTACCATTTCTTTTTGCAAAGGCACACTAAACAAGGACATTTTATATAAAGAAACAAGCTCTTATATACTAGGGATAAGAACTCATACATTCTATAATACAGGGGCATCTCCCACCCTGAACATATGCCATGTGGATCCAATATAGACTCCATGTGATCAGATAGCAATCATCCAGTCCCAAACCCTACATCTCAGATAGAACTGAAACAGTTCTTTGCAACAGCACTAGGAACCAAACACCCCCTAGGAAATTCAATACTGCTCTGGCATTATTATGCGCCATTTTCTTCTTTTTTGGGGGAGGGTCACATCCGGCAGTGTTCAGGGGTTACTCCTGGCTCCATGCTCAGAAATTGCTCCTGGCAGGCTGGGGAGACCTTATGGGATGATGAATTTGAGCAACCATCCTTCTGCATGCAAAGTAAATGCATTACCTCCATGGTATTTCTCTGGCCCCCATGTGCCCATTTTGATATAACATCCTCACAATGAGGAAACAGCAACAACTTGATCTAATAGCAGGTTATCTTAACTCATCACCTAAAAATAGGATTACTGTACTCTTCCCCAAACAAAACCACAAAACTTGAACTATCTAATCCTGCCTCCCAATTACAGGGAGAAGCAATGAAGACACTAAGTCCAATCAGATATAAGATCACTAAGTAATAAACCAGAATCAGAGGGGGTCACTCAATCTAGAAGACCCCAGGGAGAGGGTGGAGGATATGGGAGGAAGAATGAGAACGGAGGTGGAGGGAGGACAACTCGGTGATGGGAGTTCCCCTGATTCAATGTTTATATGTAACTGGAATAATACTGTGAATGACATGTAAACCAATATGATTAATAAAAAAAAAGAAATCAGAAAATCACTAACTACAGAAGACTGACTTTGACAACCATGACTGAGCAGAACTTATCCTGGGATCAATAATAAGACCCTAGCCTAGACTTTGGACTATGATCTGTACAACAACCAAGAGCTCTAACTCCAGAAGCCTGACTGTGACAACTGCAACTGAGCAGAACTTCTGGAAACATAATCAAAGTCCTAGGCGTTTTCCTAGGATCAGTGCAAAAACCAAGACCACCAATTACAGAAGACTGATTACAAAAATAGGAATGGAACAGAACTTCTAGAATTGTAAAATAAGACTCTATCCTAGGCTTCATCCTATGACTTATGCAAACACCAAGACCTTTAGTTACAGAGTCCTGATTTTAGCATCCATGACAGAGCGGAAAATTTCCTGACATCATAAAAAGACCTAGGGGAGTGAAAAAGACCATGTAGTTATTCCCAGGACAATATGCTTCAAGAGTGTAGAAACCCTGTATCTCTTGGGCCAAGGGAACTCCATTTCTAATCTCCCCAAAATTTACTGTATCTGTGCAAAAAAGAGCATATTTTATTTTTCTCTATTTTATGCTCGTGATTATTATTTGTAGTTGTCTTTATTGCCGTGGTACTTTTTTGTAGTTGCTGGTTTCAGGTTTTTATTTGTTGTTGTTTGATTTGTTGTTGTTGTTGTCATTGTAGTTTTGTGTTTTTGTTTTTCTGTTTCATATTTTGTCTTTTAGTCATGTTTTTCTCTTTTTCCCCTTTCTTATTTTAAATTGATGTTTATAACCTCTAGATGGACTCCTCAGGGTTATATTTGTTTGCTTTTTGATTTTTCTGTTCCTTTTTTGTTTTTGTTTGTTTGCTTTTGCTTTTTCCTTCCTGTCTTTTCTTTTTCCCTTTTCATTTTTTTCTCTTTTTTCTTCTTTTTCAAACAGAACCACATTACCTGAATCAACTTGTTTTGCCTCATGAATTAAGGGGAACAATGGATGGAATCAACACAAAACAGTCAAAATAACAATGAGTAAAAATTTAAAAATGATCATATTTAAACAAAAAAACTGATGCTAACGATAGCAGAAACCATACCCAATCTAAAACAAGCTAGATACAGAGGGAACCACTTATTCTAGTAGCCCGGGGGTCACAGGAAGGGGATATGGTATGCATGCTGGGAACAGGGGTGGAAGGAGGATAATGATGGTGGGAATTATCCTGGTTCAATGTCACTGTGTATGTAAAATATTACTGTGAAAATTCTGTAATTCATTTTGGTCACAATAAAATTACTGAAAAAAAAGAACTAAATAATTTCATAAAACTTCCAGGACACATGATTAATACACAAAACAACTGCACTTTTTTAATGTTTTGCAATATATATTTATGAAATAAAATTGAAAAGGCTATATATATATATATATATATATATATATATATATATATATATATATATATATATATATATACAAGACTGTAGAGAAAGGACAGTGGTTAGCTTTGTTTCAGCTCACCTAGGTTTGAATCCCAGTACAATATAAGGGTCCTCAAGCCTTCCAGGATTGACACTAAGGGATTATTCAAGATTAAGTGTTTAACATACTTAGGTATACCCCCAAATAAATAATAAATGAAAATGTTTGTATATTGAAAAGTAAAAATAATAGAAACCTGGAGTATAAAAAGTGTATGGAAATATTCTCTTGATTATTCCAGAATAAGGTTCAGGACTGCTAAATGTCAGCTCTTTTCTCATGAACCAGCTCCTTTTCTTCAACCCAAATCGATTGCCAATTTATCTTATTCTATATTTTATTTATAAATAAATTATTCAATTGAATCATCTAGAGAAACAGAGTTACAAAGTTGTTCATGATTGAATTTTACTCATACAATGCACAACACCCTCACCAGTGCTGATTTTCTGCCATCAAAATCCCAGTTCCCCTCCTGCTCTCCCCATTCTGCCTTTTGTAGATATTTTTCTTCCTTCTGTCTCTCTTGATTCTTTTAAACACTTTGGGTACCATGTATATCACCTCACTTCTTTTCAGCACCTAGTTCTTATCCAGGGTGATCATTTCTAACTATCATTGTCAGGGTGGTTCCTTTTCTGACCCTTCTATTTGTAAAAAGGTTCCCACCATGGAGTGACCCTCTTAGGCCTGGTTTCACTTTTAACTGGATATTGTTATCATGCTTTATTTTTATATACCCCAAATAGTTTAAATCCTTCTACATCTATCCCTATTTCTTTGATTTGTTTCATTAAGCACAATACTCTTTAAATCCATTCATGTATAAGCAAAAATTATGATTTCATTTCTCCTAACATTTGAGTATTATTCTATTGTGCAGATTTACCAGTTTCTCTATTCACTCATTTGTTCTTGGGCACTTGGGTTGTTTCCAGATTCTGGCTCTTTTGAATAGTGCTGCAATGAACATAGGAACTCAGAGGGTTTTCCTGCATAGCGTTTTGGGTACCTACATTATATTCCTAGGAGTGGTATTGCTGCATGATCTGGAAGCTCAATTTCTAGGGCTTTTTTTTTTTTTGAGGAATATTCATGTTGTTTTCTAAGAAGTCGACATTCTCCCCAGCAGTGAATATGATGATTCCCTTTCTCCTTGCATCCATGCCAGCACTAGCTGTTCTTGTTCTTTTTTTTTATTTTTTATTTTTTGATGTGTGCCAAGTATTGAGGATTGAGACACCACTGACCAAATAAGAGGAAGCAAAGACAAACAAATTGGACTACATCAAACTAAGAAATTTCTGCACTTCAAGGGAAACTGACTCTGATATAAAGACAGCCCAATGAATAGGAGAAACTACTCATCCAACATAAGAGGTTAATATATAACAAATATTTAGAACTGGTTAAGCTGAACAAGAAAAGAATCTAACCCCATCCCAAAATGGAAAGATGAACAGAAACTTCCTCAAAGAAGAAATAGGATGGACACAATACAATTGAAAATGTATTACTCTACTTTTTAGAAATTGAAATTTGATTTTTAGCATTAGTTCAGGAATGCAAAGGCTATATATTTTTGTAATTATTTTTTAAAAAGAAAAAGTTGACCAAAATCTGACATGACTATTGACTTTAAACTTTCCATTATGGTCCTCTATTGAACTATTAGAGTGAACTTGAAACTATTGGAATAGAACAGGCTCTATAAGAAGGAGAATTTGATCTTTTCCACAATGGGACATTTTCAGAAACAATAGATCAGGGAGAATAGAAGTGAATGAGTGGAATGAACACAATTAGATTGTGGCTGCTAGTGGACAAGACCAATTTTCATGACTTATAGGTAATCACAAAATTAGACTGTGACTTTGGACTAGACCATTATTCATTTTAAATAAAAATAAATAAGGAAGAATTTATGCCAATTTTTAATGAGTGGAATGAAGGACAATGAACACAATTGGTTTGTAGACTCCAGTAGATTAAACCTACTGCAACTTATAGGAAATCACAAAATAAAACTGTGTCTTCAAATTAGATCATTTACTTAGCTAGAACTGGATCCACAAAAAATGAAAATGTTTGGATAAACTGCAAGACAGAACACATGCTTCTTTTAAAACTAAAAGGCAAACATGTATTTAATTCTGTCTTGCACCTGTATCCATCACATAATAAACCTTGGAACTCAATAAAAAGATGAATATCAACAATGGCCAAAATATTTTATACTTTCTAAAATATACATATGGTTTAGAAGCAAGCATATGAAATGCTGTTCAACATTGTTAATTATCCAGGAAATGCAATTAAAACCACATGGAGTTACTTAACATATATATTAAAATAATTGAAATTAAGGTAAAAGTAGTGAGGATATGGTGTAAATTTTTCTTTTTTTCATTTTGGTTTTTGGGTCACACCCGGCAGTCCTCAGGGGTTATTCCTGCATCTGCACTCAGAAATCACTCCTGGCGGGCTTGGGGGACCATATGGGATGCCGGGATTCAAACCACCATCTTTCTTCATGCAAGGAAAACACCCTACCTCCATGTGCCCCCTCTTTTTTTTTTTTTTTTTTTTGGTTTTTGGATCACACCCGGCAGTGCTCAGGGGTTACTCCTGGCTCCATGCTCAGAAATTGCTCCTGGCAGGCACGGGGGACCATATGGGGCACCGGGATTTGAACCGATGACCTTTTGCATGAAAGGCAAACGCCTTACCTCCATGCTATCTCCCGGGCCCGTGCCCCCTCTTTAAGTTCATCTTCTTCCTATGTTTGAGTGAGTAGGAGTCAGCCTGGGGCTCAGTGGAGCTCACTGGGATCTCTGAGATTCTAGATTTTGGTTCAGATGCCAAAGGCTTCAGCCCACAAAAAGCACCTACATTTTCAACTCAGGTCGCATGCCTGGGATTATTCATTTTGTGTTCCTGGGCAGTCTGGCTGCATTTTGTCCCTTGGTCCCACAAGCGGCCCTGAGTCTTCTTTTCTTTATACTTTAATTCTGGGGTTTTCTTGTTGTAGACGTCTTGCGTCTCAGCAATTCTCGTGGGTCATAGTCCTTTCATGGGAGAAAAACGGGTAACACGAGCGGACGAATATGAAATATGAAATAATGATACCACACGCAGTGTGTGGGGTCAATACATTTCCGGCAAGAGTGTGACAAGTTTAATTTTTTGAGCAGGAGAATTTATAGAGGTAAATTTAGCCAGAGGTAAAGAATAATTATAATCATAAAGCAGAGTGCAACAGTAACAATACCTAAGCTATGGGTGTGACTGTAAAAATTCTAGGTTACAAAAGAGAAGTTCACAACTCAAGGTAACTCTTAGCAAGCTTGCTTTAAATGCAAAATCAGGATTAGGAGAAAGTAGGAAATATCTAGCAACTTGGTCTTTCTAGGCTGGACTTCTATAGTATTTAGAGGCTAAAGGAAGGGAGGAGCCAAATCCCCAAGAAAGAGTTTCCCTATTTCTAAAGGAGGGACAAAAGTCAAAATCTGTATTCTGGTTACACTCTTAGTTACCAGAAATTTCAGCTGCAAAGGACAAATTTGAAAGAGAGAAAGAGTATTGTCTTTGCTTTTAGGGCTAAATATAATCCAGAGAAGGGGGTCTCAAATAAACTTTGGTGCTGGAATTTCTGAGCCAAATTATTTGAAAGAGGCCAATATTTTTGCCTGATACATACAAAGGAGAGATAGTCAGATACTGACTGAAAATGTAATGCCAGGCATCTCTTTAGAAATTCCTCAACCATCCACGCAGGGGAAAAAGGCATCCACAGCGGGCCTTTTGAGAAACCCCATGGGGGTTAAATTGTTTCTACACACCAGGAAAATCTGAGGATACATCTGGTGGGCTGAGCCCCCCTAAAGGCTTAGGCAGGCCCTGGCATTTTCTGCCACTGAGGTAGTTCTTTTTTTTTTTTTTTTATCAATTATTTATTTAGGCTTTTTGGCCACACCTGGCGGAGATCAGGGGTTACTCCTGGCTCTGCACTCAGAAATCGCTCCTGGCAGGCTTGGGAGAACCATATGGGATTCCTGGGGTCGGCAGCATGCAAGGTAAACTTTCTACTGCTGTGCTATAGCTCTGGCATCTGAGGTAACTCTTTGTACTGAGTTGTTTATTAATACCAGGAGCTATGTCCAGGTTAGAATTAGTGGATTTATGCTTTTAGTGTTCATTTCCTTAGATCTTTAATGGTGCAAGATGCTTTGTGGTCAGAGAACAAGCTTGCTGATGATCAGATTTTAAGCTCAGCCTCTCTGGTCAGGAACTGATGTGACCTGCAGGCATGCCTCATCTAAGGAATTAGAATGCTTACAGTTTACAAGCCTGGCTTTCCTTCAACCAAAGTTCTGAAGTGAACTTAATGCCTTTCTTTATTCTGCTGCATAGAGGTCACCACTGTGAGATTTATTTGATCTCATAGTCTGGCTAATTAATTTGTTCATTCTTTGCACTCAGCATCAGGACAGATTTTTGGAGCAGTGCTACCAAAGCAATAGATTAATTTACATGGTACAATGCATCTAGAATAATCATTACCCTGTAGAATTGTTATTGTTTGAATTCTAAAGAGAGACAATGCTTCCCTAATGAGATAAAAAGTTTTTATGGCAGTTTTTGGTATAAAAGTAGAAATAGATTTACTTCTTAAAAAAGTAGAATTTTCTGGACGTTTCAATTTAATTATGTAAAGCTGGAATATCTCTTTCAATGACTGTTCTAGACAAATTGATTTGAGTCTTAAGGAAGAAAAATCCATCTGAAGCTATGTTCAATAAAGGTTATAAGGGAATCTTCTATCAAGCTAAAAAATGGTAAAAATTTACTTGACTGGTAAAAGCATGCTTTTCCAGAAATGCATCTTTCTATTTTCCAGTTTCTGGAAGTTTGTTCTCTCTTTTTCACTCTTCCCTCAACTCCCTCTATCACCAAAGGAGAGATTGTCAGATACTGACTGAAAATGTAATGCCAGGCATCTCTTTAGAAATTCCTCAACCATCCATGCAGGGGAAAAAGGCGTCCACAGCGGGCCTTTTGAGAAACCCCATGGGGGTTAAATTGTTTCTACACACCAGGAAAATCTGAGGATACATCTGGTGGGTTGAGCCCTCCTACTATGTCTGAATATGTTCTACACCGCAGTGAATTTGCATCGACAGTAGTTTGCTCAGCTGGCACATCCTGTTTTTCAAGTGAGTCTGGATGTCTTCAGGTGGCACTCTGCCCTGTTGATTGAAGGTGGGAAGGCTGGTGAATTCATGGCTTTTTGCAGAGATGCTCCAAAGTCTATACTGTACTACAATAGATTGCATTTTTTTTTATAAAAGCTTTTTACCACTTCACTGAGAGTAACTAATCACAGCTGTGGTGCCAAGTAAGGCCCATTCACATTGAGCTGCATCTCCATCTATACTCAGAATAACAGTGCATGGCTTCAGAGTGAGGGCAGGCAAGCACAAACAGCCCTGGGCTACATGCACAGAAGCTTCCTTGGGATCTGCAGCAAACAGGGACACACAAATAAAATGTCTTTGGAAAATTTGAAAACATTTTCTCCAGATTCAAACCTCCATCCTTCTGCATGCAAGGCAAACACTACCTCCATGCTATCTCTCCGGCCTCCCAATTTTTTTATTCTGACATAAGCTTGAAAAAGAAATGAGATTGTGATTCAGTTTTAGCAAGAAAACTGAGGGTTTCATTCATGTTGCTAAAATTGCATGCACACTTTTTTCTTAATACTGCATTGTGTATATATGTATACATATATATATTTCAACTTATTTATTGTTTATTTTTGTTCTTGAGCCATACCTGGTGGCATTATTGTCTACTTGTGGCAATACCCTCAGAGATCACTCTTGGGTTGGTTGCATACAAGACAAATGCCCTTCTATCTCTCCAGCCCCAGTGTCCTCAACTTCTTAATTCATTTTTAGTTGTTTATTTGGTTTGTTTCTATATATTGGCTATTGTAATAAATACAAAGATGAACATAGATGTATATGGATCCTTTTGTGTCTAGGGGGTAGTTACCAAGAAGTGGTATCACTGAGTCATATAGGATTTCTATTGCTATTTTTTAAAGAAATCCCCATACTACTTTCCAGAAAACACACCCACTAACATGGATGTCAGTTTCTTTCTCACAACTCATCAACACTGATTATTTCCAGATTTTTTGATAGGTGTCATTTTCATGGACATAAGATATCTCAATATTTTGATTTGCATTTTAATAATTATAAATAATGGTAAGAACTTTTCATATGTCTGGTGGCCATGGGTATATATTCTTAGTGTAAGTGTATTAAAAGTATACTTTTCAGGATCCCAAGCAATATCACATTGAGTCAGACACTTTGCTTGCAATGACTGACCTGGGTTTGAGAACCAGTAATCCATATCATTCCCTAAGAAGTATCAGGAGTGATCACTGAGTACAGCTAAATGTTGTCCAAAAATGAAATAGAAAATGAACTAAAAGTTTCAAAGATTAAACTCTGCCTGTAACTTTTATTGTATTGTATTGTATAGTTAGGGATCAAGCATATCCACACACCTTGAAGAGCTGCAGATGATAGAGGGAGTTTCTTAAATGAGAAATGTTTTTTGGCGCTGGAGAGCTAGCACAGCAGTAGGGAGATTGCTTTATGTGCAGAAGGGCGGTAGTTTGAATCCCAGAATCCCATATAGTCCCCAGAGCCTGCAAGGAGCAACTTCTGAGCACAGAGAGCCAGGAGGAACCCCTGAGCGCTGCCGGGTGTGTCCCCCCCAAAAAAATAAATGTTTTTTATGAATATCCTCCCAGGTTATGTCCCCTTTGACAAAATCACTTTTTGTCATCTTATTTAATTCAGCATTTACAGCTATAAAATACACTGAATAGTGTTCTTAGAAAAAAGTGATTGCTATGATCTATTTAGAGTAAAAAATGTGCTTTGATTATATGACCATTTGTTGTAAAAATCTGTTTCTGTATAATATCATTAAGATGATTGCTAGATAATTTCAAGCCTGATTTATGTTACAAAGCCAAACAAATCAGTGTTTTCAGCCATTTTTGCTGTATAGTAAATAATGCAGAAATCAAAGCAATCCTTACTATCATAGGAGAGAATAAAATCACATGTTCTATTGAGAACACCTTTGTCCATCCTAGCATGTTAAATGGAACTTCCTTCTTCATTGTCATTACTTAACAGTGTGACTGAGATTATTCACATAAGAAAATGTACATCCCTCATGGGCACAATTTCCTCTTCCTTAGTAGAGTCACTGAGTTGTAGATATGCCATATTAAACTTAAGCATTGTTAGTGTTCAGATAAAAATGCCTCAACTCTTCCTGCTCCTTTTACTTCCTAATTTCCAGCAACTCAGACTCTTTCCTTCGCTATTTTTTATTTAATTGGCAGTGTCATTTAAATGGAAACATTTAATATGTGACCTGTTGCATCTTATTTATTTATTAGACATGCTGTAAGTAGTAGTTAGGTATCTATATAGGTGCCAGTTTCTTTGGCTTCAAAATTTTTTTTTAAATCTGAATAGTCTTGGCACATGGAAAAAGTGAGTCGAATACATTTCTGGAGTTTTAATTATTTTACTTTGATTTATTCATATGTCCTGGTGCCAATAATAGTCTCTTTTTTATTTGAGTCTAATTTGTGTTTTTTTAAATAATTTAAGCATCATGATTACAGACATGTGGTAGTTGGGGTTTTAGTCATAAAAACCCACTTCACCAATACAACATTTCTATCACCAATATTCTCCATCTCTCTCCTCCCCACTCCCACCTGTATTCAAGACAGGCATTCTACTTCTCTTACTCATTGACATTGTAATGATAGTTGTCAGTGTAGTTATTTCTCTAACTGCACTCGCCAATCTTTGTGGTAAGCTTCATATCATGACCTGGTCCTTTCAGCCTTCATTTGAACGACCAACCACCAGCATGCAAGGCAAACACCTAACCTCCATGTTACAAAACTCTAGCAAATAATATCAAAAGTCTTCACAAGTAGATCATCCACCATTCCAGTAAAGCAAGGATGAATTAACATATGAAAATAAATCATTACAATACACCATATCAACAAAAGTAAAAATACAAACAATAAGATCATATCAATAGATGCAGAGAAAACATTTGACAAGCTTCAACATCCATTCATGATAAAAAATAACTCTCAAGAAATGGAAATCTCAATATAGTCAAAGCCATTTACCACAAGTCAATAGCAAAGACTATCCTCAAGAGAGAAAAAATAAAAAAAATTTGGCTAAAATCTGGTACAAAACAAGGCTGCCCTCTATCACCACCCCTATTTAACATAGTGCTGGAAGTTCTTGCCATGGAGATTAGGCAAGAAAACGACATCAAGGGCATCCAGATAGGAAAGGAAGAAGTCAAGCTCTCACTGTTTGCAGATGACATAATATTTAGAAAACCGTAAAGACTCTATCAAAAAGCGTCTATAAACAATAGATGTAAATAACAAAGTGGCAGGCTACAAAATTAACATACATAAATCAATGTGCTTCTTATATACCAATAATGATTGAGATGAAATGGACATTAAAAAAAGCAATTGCTTTCACATTAGTGCCACAGAAACTCTAATACCTTTAAGTCAACTGAATTAAACAGGTGAAGAACCAATACAAAGAAAACTACAAAAAAACTGTTTCAATAAATAAAAGAAGACATAAGGAAACGGAGACACATATCCTGTTCATGGATTGTCAGGATTGACATAATTAAACTGTCAATACTCCCCAAAGCACTGTACAGATTTAATGCAATTTCTCTAAGGATACCCATGACATTCTTCAAAGAAGTGGATCAAATATTTCTAAAATGTATTTGGAACAATAAACACCCACAAATAATTATAGAAACCTGGAGGAAAAAGAATATCAGAGGCATCACCTCCCCACCTTTAAATTGTACTATAGAGCATTAATCATTAAAATAGCATGAAATTATTGAAATAAAGGCAGACCTTCAGATTAATGAAATAAACTTGATTATTCAGAGAATGTTCCCAAAAATATAACTAATGAATCTTTGATAAGGGGCAAGAAATGCAAAATGAAGCAAAGAAAACTTCTTCAACATGTGATGTTGAGACAACTGGTCAACCACATGCAAAAAAGGTAAACTTGGACCTACATCTATCACCATAAATAAAGGTTAAACCCAAATGATTTAAAAACCCAGAAAACAGACTTGAAACCATAAGAAATATAGAAGAACATGTAGGTAAAACACTCCATGACATTTAGACTCAAAGATTTTCAAGGAGGAAATCTTCAAACAAGTGGAAGCAGAAATAAGCAAATGGGACTATATTAATCTGAGAAGTTTTGCACCTCAAAAAATAGTGATGAGAATACAAAGGCCACCCACAGAGTGGGAGAAACTATTAATCCAACAAATATAAGGGACTAATATATAAGATAGAATAGGTACTGATGAAACTTAATAAGAAAAAGTCTAACCCCATCAAAAAATGGGGAGAAGAAATGAACAAACACTTCCTCATTTGGCCAAATGGTACATAAAAATGCTCTACATCACTAATAAGCAGGGAAAGCAGGGAGATGCATATTAAAACAAAAATGATATACTACTATCTCACCCCACAGAGACTGGCACATATCACAAAGAATGAGAACAATAAGTGCTGGTGGTGATGTGGAGAGAAAGGAATTCTCATTAACTGCTGATAGGAATGTCATCTATTCCAGCCTTTATGGAAAACAATATGGAGTTACTTTAAAAAAAAACTGGATATTGAGCTCCCATTTAATCCATATATACCACTTATAGGGATATACCCTAGGAACACAAAAGCACAATACAAAAGTGCCTTCTGCACACCTATATTAATTGCAGTGCTATTTACAATAGTCAGAATCTGTAAACAACCCAGAAGCTTAATAACAGATGAGTGTGTAAAGAAACTGTGTGGTACATATCATAATGGAATACTATGCAGCTATTAGGATAAATGGTTGTACATGGAAACTATTATGCTGAGTGAAATAAGTCAGAGGGAGAGAGACACAGAATAGTCTCACTCAACTGTGTGATTTAAGAATAATAAAATACAGTATTTTAATAATACCCAAAACAATAGAGATGAAGTCATGAAGGACAAGCTCAAATATAAAGCTTACTACAAGGATTGGTGAATGCAGTTGGAGAAAAAAACTACACTAACAACTATAATGACAATGGTAGTGAGTGAGATATGTAATATGCTTCTCTCAAATACAGACAGGAGTTGGGGAAGATGAAGATGAGAGCATTGGTGGCGGGGAGGTTGATTTGTGAAGGGTGGTGTTATTTTTTATTACTGAAACATGTTTGTAATAAAGGTGCTTAAACAAAAGTATTGTAAAAATTAATTTCTTTATTATTTCAGGAGGGAATCTGTTGGACATGAAGAAGTACTAAGAGAAATATGTGGTATATTCAGATATCAACATATTTTGTGGTAATTTTAGCATCAATAACTATCAATTTTTGTTCAGTTTCTATGTGCTGGTGTTTATTTGTTTACACAACAATACCAATATCACTGCTATGTAATCCTGCTTTGCAAATGAGAAAAGTTACTACAAGAGAGTCAAACTCTGGAGTAAGTTAGCAAAAAGAAAGATATAAAGATGTTAGAAAGTGCTGACTCCATACTCAGGCAAGTTTTTCAAGTTCATTATGCCAGCTGGATATAGGATTCTATCACAGAACTGCCATAGTATTCCTTAAATGAGCAGAGATTCTGTGGTTCATTAACTCATGTAACATGTATTTGGAATTTTATGGTTGAATCGGGGTTGAGTGGACTATGAACTTTACAAACAAGTGTATTTGAGTGTTCCCTGTGATTAATGTACAGGTGTACCCAATCCACTAGACTCTGGTTAATTTCTGTGTAATTGTGATTCCTCCCAGTTCACCAGGTGATGACTTTACTAGACTATAAATTGTATCCTCATTTTCTACAGTTGCCCTGGTGCATTTTGATTGTGTTTAACCAATTTGGCTTTATAAAGGGTTTATAGTGTGTGAAGCATGTGCTTTGGGAGGTATTAGAGATAGTGAATCACATAAAGTAATTACTGCTGAGAATGGGCAGAAAAATTTTCAGGCCAAGGCATATTTTAGCAAAGAGGCCTATGCATGAGTGTACATGCTTATATCATACTAAAGGGTGTAGGAGGGAATGAAAAAAGCTAAATGGGTTGGTATTTGTAAGGCTATACCATTTGGGATTCAAATTGGCACTCAAGTGTTTATATATAAAATATATATGTATATATATTATATATATTATATATATATATTATATATATATATTATATATATATTATTATATATATATATGAAAAGGAACATTTTGCACCCTCTGCTCAGAGTTCACTAGAAGGTTCTCTGTGGGGAGAACACTTGGGCTGGCCTCAGCTCCAGTCCATCAGCATTTATTTAGAATATTCTTTCCCCCAGGAATGTGTCATAAGAGCTTCACAAAGTGTAAATCATATTAAATTGCCTGAATCTTCTCAGAAAGCCATAGTGTAGCTGATTTTTCCAAATGCTTGATATCTCTTGAAGCACAAGCAAGTGAGATATTCGGTGGTAGGAGAATATCAGATAGGAAGCCAAATGGATATGAATGTGATATTTATTGGGTTTGATTGTTTAAATACATTTATCACAATGCATTTGAAATTTAATCAAATTTCTACTCTAGACATAGATCTCCAGAATAATAGAGAATATTAGAGAAGCTTACAAAAGGAAATATTATTCATAAAAGAAAATTGTTCCTGAAAATTTAAATGTTAGTTGAGCAAGCATCACATTGTTAAAAATCAGTTTTGATCTTTTGGAGCCAGGTGTAAAATTTGGAAAAAATTAGGTTTCTTGATTACTGGGTGGGGACAGAAGCTATCAGGGAACCACGTGGCTGACAGGTAGAGTGGGAGGCTTACATTGACCAGGGAGGCTGAAATTGACCATGCCTTACAGGTAGAGCTCAGGCAGACCTCCACAATTACTGTGTGTGGTATTATTATTTCATATTTCATGTTTCATATTCATCCGCTCATGTTTTCCCAGTGAGAATTTATCTGACCCACTAAGTTTTTGCTTAGGGATACAAACACTTCCTCAGCAAGACGAGGACCTAAAAGCAGCAATGCAAGCCATTGTGAAAAAAATCAAGGAATCACTAGCCAGCAAGTTCAAGAAATCCATAAATGAACAAATCAGACAATTCAAAGAAGAATATTTACAGAAAATGAGAGAATCCAGACAAATGGAATTAAAGAAAATAAAAAACATATTAGAAATCCATAGGAGCAGAATTACACAGTTGGAGAATCACGTAGAATAACTTGAAGAAAAATTACAAACCAAAAATGACAAAGATGCAAATAAGGAAATAAAGGTAAAACATTGGAAGAAAAAGTTAGGTATTAAATGAACAGAGACAAAAATAACAATCTATCAATTGTAGGAATACCATAAGGGGAGGAAATAGGGAAAAGGAAAGAACAAGTGGTCAAGGAAATAATAGCAGAAATTTTTCCACCCTCTGGAAAGAGGCTTCAGTGCAAATCCAGGGAGTGAAAAAGTTCCTATAAAAAAAGACCCTAATAAACAAATACCAAGGCATACAGTGATCCAAAAGGCAAGAAAAAGAGAAAGATGAACCTCTTAAAGCAATAATGGAAAAAAATAAATCAAAATCAAGCCAGATCTCCCATTTGAAACATTTCAAGCAAGAAGACAGTGTAATGACATATTTAGACTAATGAATGAAATAAACTTCTAACCTTGAGTCCATTACCTGGCAAAACTCTCATTAATATGGGAGGGAGGACTAAAAACATTCTCAGACAAATAAGAAATCACATTATTTGCAAAAACAAAACCGATTCTAAACAATCTACTCAGAGATGAATTACAAAATTCAAACCCCAGATTGTAACAACAACCACTCTACACAATACAACTGCACAACAGCCCTCTCTGTCAATAACCCCCCTAAATGTCAATAGACTAAACTCTACCATTAAAAGAGACATAGTAGGGACTTGGATTAGAAATCAAAAAACATATTTCTTCTGCCTGCAAGAAACACACCTACAAGTACAGGATAGACACAGGCTTAGAATAAAAGAATGGAAATCAGACCAGATGGCATTCAAACTCAAGAAAGTGACCAGAGACAAAGAGGGCCACTACTTATTGATTAGGGGAATGCTAGACCAAGAAGAACTAATTCTGTTCAATATTTATGCAGCAATTGTAGAGCCAGAAAAATATGTAAGGCATTTGCTCGCAAACCTGGAGGAGCATATGGAAGGAAATGTGATAGTTGTAGGAGATCTCAATACTCCACTATCATCACTGGACAGATCAGCAGACAGAAAACTAGTAAAGTAATAAGCCCTAAATGAAAAATTAGAATAACAAGGGCTAATGGACTTATGTAAGACCCTCTATCTCCAGAAGTAAAATACACATTCTTCTCAAATGCACATGGATCCTCCTCCAGAATAGACCCTGCCTTAGGATGTAAATCTAATTTGCATAAAGTCACAAATATAAGAAATATTTCAAATACCCTATAAGATCACTATGCAAGAGCAATCAAGATTGACTGTAAAAAAGAAGCTATGGAGAAAATCCAATACCTGGAGATTAAACAATATGCTGCTCAACAATGGATGGATCAAAGAGGAACTCAAGGAGGAAATAAAAAAGATTACTTGAGATGAACGATAATGAAGAGACAAATTCTCAAAATCTGTGGGACACAGCAAAAGTAGTAATTAGGGGGAACTTCCTAGCAGTACAGGTCTATGTCAGAAAAGGAGAAAATGACAAAATCGTGAATATAAAGGGACACCAAAAGGAGCTGGAAAAACAGCAGTAAAGAAATCCAAACACAGCCATAAGTCAAGAAATAATAAAAATCAGAGCAGAAATATAGAACATAGAAACTAAGAAAAAAAATACAAAAATCAATTAGGCCAGGAGTTGGTTTTTCAAAAGAATAAACAATTTAGACAAACCACTGGCAAAACTCACCTTAAAAAAAGAGGAAATACACCAAATAAATAAGATGACAAATGAAAGGTAAGAGATTACAACAGAACCCCAAGAAATCCAACACATCATGAGGACTTATTATGAACAACTATACTCAGTCAGGTTAGAGAACTTAGAAGAAAATGACAGATTATTGAAAAAAATATCAACTTCCAAAGCTGGATAAGGAAGATGTAGAATGCCTAAATAGGCTAATCACATATGAGAAAATTGAATCAGTAATTAAGAAACTCCCCAAGAACAAAATTCCAGGTCCTGATGGGTTTATAAGTGAATTCTGTCAAACATTATGAGAAGAATTATGACCACTGATTAAGAGGCTCTTCCAAACCATTGAAAAGAGAGGAATCATTCCTAATTCCTTTTATGAGGCACACCCATTCCCAAAGATGGCAAAAACACCACTAAGAAAGAAAACTACAGACCAATCTCACTAATGAACATAGATGCAAAAATCCTCAACAAAATCTTAGCAAACAGAATTCAGCACTACATCAAAAAGATTATACAACATGACCAAGTGGGTTTCAACCCAGAGATGCAAGAATGTTCAACATATAGGCCAGAGAGATAGAATGGAGGTAAGTCGTGAAAGGTAAGACCTTTCATGCAGAAGGTCATCGGTTCTAATACCGGTGTCCCATATGTTCCCCCAAGCCTGCCAGAAGCAGTTTCTGAGCATGCAGCCAGGAGTAACCCCTGAGTGCTGCCGGGTGTGACCTAAAAACCACAAAAAAGGTTCAACATACACAAATCAATCAACATCAACAAGAAATACAAAAATTACATGACTATATCAATCAATGCAGAGAATGCATTTGGCAAATTCCAACACCCTTTCATGATGAAAACACTCAACAAAATAGGACTGAAAGGAACCTTTCTCAAATAGTTACAGTGATCTATAAAAAGCCCACAGTCAACATTATTCTTAATGGTGAAAAACTAAAAGCATTTTCACTAAGGTCAGGAACTAGGCAACACTCTCCTCTCTCTCCATTCTTATCCAATATAGTTTGAGAAATTCTAGCAATTGCAATCAGACAAGAGAAAGAATCAAAGAATACAAATATGGAAAGAGGAACTCAAACTATCTCTTATTTCAGAAGATAGGCTGATATACATCGAAAAATCCTAAAGCCTCGATGGCAAACTTACAGCACACATGCCAGCTGTGGCATGCGAAGGCCTTGCAGCTGGCACTCGGGAAGATTTCCAATTAAGATATGTGACACAGCTGCAGGCAAATGTGTAGGTGTTTACTTTGCAGCTCACCTGGAAACAGGGCCTGAGTGACCTTTGTAAGGAATGGACATTGTGCTGAAGTTTGGGTATTCAGGCTCAAATATATTAGCCATCACTGCCCTAAAGAGTCCATAATAAAACTCTTAGTAACAATTAACCAATACAGCAATTGGGGCCAGCTACAAAGTCAATACACAAAAGACACTAGTGTTCCTCAGTTTATACAAATAAGGAAGTAGAGGAGAAAGAGATTAAGGAGAGAATCCCATTTAAAATAGTTTCCAAAAATATCAAGTACCTAACAATAAACCTTACAAGAGAAGTGAAGGACCTATAGCATGAAAACTTCAAAACACTTCAGAAAGAAATTGAAGATTACCTACGGAAATGGAAGAACATCCCATGCTCATGGGTAGGTAGAATCAACATTGTCAAAATGATGATCTTACCTAATTTCTATATAGATTCATGAATCTCTATCCAAATTTAGACATAATTTTAAGGACTTAGAACAATCAATTATAACATTCATCTGGAACCACAAAAGACAGGTTAGCCAAATACATTTTGAAAAACAAGAAGCTAGGTGGCATCTCTTTACCTAACCTGAAGCTTTACTATAAAGTCATAGTGATCAAAACATCATGGTACTGGAACAAAGACAGAGTCTCAGACCAGTGGGTTAGAACAGAATACCCAGAAACTATCCTGGGACCAATAAAAAAGGAACCTGGCCTGCAATCTGTACAACAGCCAAGACCTCTAATTCAAGAGGCCTGATTGAGACAACTGCAACATCTAGAAACAATGAAAGACTCTATCCTAGGCTTCTCCCTAGGATTGGTGCAAAAAACAAGATCACCAACCACAGAAGACTGATTAAAACAACAGTGCTGAACAGAACTTCTACAACCATAAATACCAAGATCTCCAGTTACATTTTATCATCCACGACTGAGTGGAAAGTTCCCAGACATCACAAAAGAACCTAAGGGAGAGAATAAGAGCATTTACAAAGCCTGTAGTTATTCCCATGACAGTATACTTCAAGGGCAGAGAAACCCTGTATCTTGTAGGCCAGGGGAACTCCCTTTCTAATCTCCCCAATATTTACTGTGCCTTTGCATATAAAAAGCACAAATTAATCTTTTTTGTTATTATTGTTGCTTATTTTTGTTGTCTGTTTTTTTGTGCTTTGTCTTGTTTTTATTTCAGGACCATGGTTATTGTTTTGTTGTTGTCTTTATTGCTGTGGTGCTTTTCGGGTTGCTTTTTCTTTCTTTTTTGTATTCTTGTTATGTTTTTCTTCTTTTTCCCCTATATTCTCTTAAATTGATATCTACAGCCTCTAAAGGAACTCCTCCCATTTTTTGCTTGTTTGATTCCCCCTTTTTTCTTCTTTCCTTCTAACAGGACCACATAACTTAAACCATCTTGTTCTATCTCACAAATTGGAAGAGAAATAAAAGAGGGTACCAAGACCAAAGAGTCATATGAACATATAGTAGGAATAAAAAATGATCAAATTTAAACACCAAATCCAAAGCCAACAACAGCAGAATCTATACCCAATCTACAAGAAGCTAGACACATAGGGGACCACTTATACTAGCAGCCTGAGGGGGGCAAAGGAGAGGGATATGGGATGCATGCTGGGAAAAGGGGAGGATGGAGGACAACATTGGTGGAGGGAATACCCCA
>PVKC010016503.1:0-20758 GCA_004027635.1 Crocidura indochinensis
AGGAACCCCTCTGCCATCAAATTTAGCCTCAAAACAGAATAATTTCAGAACTCTTTCGAAAATTTACATTTTTTTCAGAAGACTCATGCAGTCAGCTCTCATCTACATACATACATACATATTTTGCATAGCTACAGACTCATGGAAAATGTTGTATCTTTATATTTTTGCATAGCTTCATACCATAAGCATTTTTCCATGTTACTGCATAACTTTCATTATAATGTTCTGTCAAGTGGATGGACCTAATTTAATTAAACACTCCCTTGTGGTTGGGTATATTAAGTGTTTCCACATTTTTATAAAATAATGCCTCAATAGACATATTACCAAATAAAATTTAATTCATTGGTCTGGATTATTAATTTAAAATTACATATCAGGAATTGAAGTAAAAGGAATGTGAATTTTAATACCTTTTCATACAAATGGCTAAATGACCTTCTCAAGGAATTGGATCCACTGCACTCCTTTCATTTGGGAATCAGATAAAGGAATAGGAGTCTCCCATGAAAATCAATAAAAAGGAAGTAGTTCATCCATCATTTTTGTTATTTGCATTTCTTTAATTTTGAGGGTCACACCTTGTGGTGCTCAGGACTTATTCCTTGACTCTAAACTTAGGAAACACTTCTGGCGGGCTTAAAAGATCATATGGGATGCTAGGGGTGAAACCCCAGTAATTGTGTGCAAGGCAAATGCCCTACGCACTGTATGATGACTGGTACCACTGTCGTTTGAATTTTAAATACTGTGAATGAAGTTGGATCAATTTATATACCTCAGTTTGGGGTTTATATTACCTATTCCATCTGCGATATTTGGTCGGATTCATGTGAGTTACTGGCTATATCATTGCTTCCCTTCCCCAGGCTTGTCTACATTGAAGAGGAATCTGGGTTGGGTTGGAATTTAAAGACCCCTTTGCCAAAAGTCTGCAAAAACAATTTCCTTCTTGTCCCTATCCCGCAATGTTCTCCTTCAAGTCATCATGAGTAACTTTAGGGAAAGTTCCAAGAGGTGGTGGTGAGCTGTGGTGCCTACACAAAGTTTATACCCCTCTCTCTACTTTCTGCCCAGCTCCTTCAATGCCCGAATATGACACAGACACTCCATTGAATGAGACAGACACGACCATAACAGTGATGCTGAAACCTGCTCAGTCACGGGGTGCTCCGGTCAGGTAAGGAGGACCTTCCTTGGTTCTTTATACGTTTCCTTCTTTGTAATATATAGGCCTCCAGTAGAGTCATATTATTGACTCTGCCAGAGCCAGAATGGGAAAAACTTTGAAAGAGGAGAGTCAGCAGCCTCAAGACTGAAGACTTCAATCACTCAAGAGCTTCAACCTCAATTAGGAATTAAAAACTACCTGCACAGAGAGGCAAATGGGACATCACTATTCTTTTTCAGCAGATGTCCATGTCAGAATAGAGTCCCATTTGGACTGGTATCAAAGTTATTCTGAAGAATTTACAAGAGATTTAGGAGCAGACTTATGGTCCTGACCATGAAAACATCTCAATAGCTAAGCTGATCCAACTAAGCAAGGGTCTATGGGCTCAAAGATTTGTTTTTCATATGAATAGCAGCATCTGTGGAATGGAAACTATTATGCTGAGTGAAATAAACCAGAGAGGTAGACACAAAATAGTCTCACTCATTTATGGGTTTTAAGAAAAATAAAAGACAGTATGGTTATAATACTCAGAGACATTAGAAATGAAGGCTGAAAGTACCAGCTCATGATATGAAGCTTACCACGAAGGGTGGTCAGTGCAGTTAGAGAAATAGCTACATTAAAAACTATCATAACAATAATAAGGAATAAGAGAATATAATACCTGTCTTGAATACTGGCAGGGGTTGGGGGAAGAGGGAGTTGGAAGGCATGAAACGTTGCACAGATGAAGGGAGCTGTTCTTTTTATGACTGAGGCTCAACTGCAAACGTGTTTTGTAATTTTGAAGAATAAAGTGTTTTAAAATAAAAATAAAATGAAAACTAACATCGCTGTGAACAACAACAATAAAAAGAACAGCAGCATCTATATGACTACTGGCTTTTCTCATGGCTCAAAAATTACAGTCCTTTGAAACTAAGCAGAGTATTAGGGAAAACAGCTTTTAGATGGGCCCATTCACTTCAATAAATATTCAGAGCAGTTGACATGCCAGGAGAGAACGTGCCAGGACAAAGGACAAAAAGGCTTCATTTCATCATTCAGAAAACATAGCTTGGAGCACTCACTGAGATAGGCATTGTTTTATTTCTTGGAATATGGTCACAATCTGACTGAGAAAAAGTCTTATTCTAAGAAAAGTCACACTGTAATTGAAAAGACAAAAAATGTGAAAACACAATTACAAGTATATATGCTTATGGATGTATCATCAGTTATTCTGAGAGCCTACAGGGGGGAATTCCCCAAGAGTTAACATTGAGTGATATTGGCTATATTGTACATGATTTTTCTAAGTGATAATGAGCGAGATTCCTAAGACCACAATGAGCAAAGGGAGGAACAACCTGGTGTCATGGATGAAAAGGGAGTGGTTATCTTTGCTTTAGCATTGGTGTCGAAGTTGGAGTGTGGAAGAACATGTTTAAGATACGTATTTGATTGACAGTCCCTGAGAGCAATCTGATTACCACATGCATGTCACTATGCTGATCCTGGGATTTGGAGACCAGACAGAATGGAAATGATTGCAATATATCTAGTTTTCTGTTTTTTCAAATTGGATCCAGTTCTACCCAGGGATTATAGATAGTGCAGTAGATGCCATCTATTGCCTGCTAATTGAAAGTTCTCCTGTATCTAAGGACTGCATCATATGCTACCTAAATCAAGTGAGTCTTCAGGTCTGGCAACAGGGGTATGTAGTATTTATGAGGCATCTAACCCTAGAACTCTTACCTTAATTATACATATAGGTTGTTCTAGAAAACTCTTTCACCTGAAGATAAATGGTAAATTTCAAGTTCAATATTTATCATATTGAGCTAATGCTTCTATTCCTGTTACTCGATGCCACTTTTTTTAATCCTACCTCTATATGAAGATATTATTATCCTTATTCTCAGTTGCTGGTCCAAGCTCAGAAATGTGTTTGCAGTGCCACCCAGACAAAAAGCAGGAAAGCTGAATTTGAATACAGAGCTCCAGGGGCCAAACAGCTGGTTTCATTTCAGTCACTGCTATCTTCTTCCTTTTATATTTTAGGAAACTTGCCAGATACTTTTTTGAAGCAAAGTAGTTTCTATTGAAAGAAATTTAGAGCCAGAGAGATGTGAGGGGAAATAAAGAGAAGAATACACGTTCAAGAGTTTGCCAGATTTTTCACTTCAGGATAGCAGAGTCAGATTTCTCTTTTCTGATGCAAGCCTACTAACAATTTTTCATACAGAGATCTCATAGGCAAATTTCCTGGTGAGTATAGAAAGAATCTAAGTTTTTTGCCATTGATCTGAGTTCAAACCCTGCCTTAATATTGTTGCATGACCTTAAGCTCCTCGAAGCTCCATTTTTATTATCCAGGAAATGTAGATAGAAGCTGTGTCATAGAAGTGGACAGAATATAGGTAAATGTATTTACCAAAACAAGGCAGACTGGGAGGTTCTGTTCAAATCAGTGCTTGTAAATCAACTCCTCTCCAGGATGACCATCTTTCCCACTTTCTGTTCAGGTTTCTAAAGCTCTTTGAATCACCAATTTGCTTATGGGGAGGATTCATAGAATCCCCTCACTATCTGCCAGCACAACATTTAAAAATGTTTACATAAAACAGCATACTGAGAAATAAGCAGAAATAAGCATACTGAGAAATTATCTGCCCTAGGTACAATATTTGAAAATGTTTACATAAAATATTGTTTCGAGAAATAAGAAGTGACAGGATAAAGCCACTTTTTAGAGAGAAGATCAATGACCCATCCTTAGGATGAATCAGATTCTATGTTTGGGTATTTCTGAGAACATGCCCAAACCCATGTAAGACCTGATTTTTACCTTCCAATTAGAAATGAAACTGGAGGGCCTGGAAGGTGGCGCTAGAGGTAAGGTGTCTGCCTTGCAAGCACTAGCGTAGGATGGAACGTGGTTCGATCCCCCGGTGTCCCATATGGTCCCCCCCAAGCCAGGAGTGATATCTGAGCACATAGCCAGGAGTAACCCCTGAGCGTCAAATGGGTGTGGCCCAAAAACCAAAAAAAAAAAAAGAAGAAGAAGAAGAAACTGAGGAGCCGGAGCAATAGCACTGCAGTACGGTGTTTACCTTGCATGCAGCGCAGTCAACCCAGGATGGAGCTGGGTTCGATTCCCGGCATCTCATATGATCCTCTGAGCCTGCTAGGGGGGACCTAGGAGCAATTTCTGAGCACAGGAGTGACCCTTGAATGTCACTGGGTGTGACCCAAAAACCAATAGGTAGATGATAGAAATGAAACTGAAATGCAAGGTCACAGAGACAAGCAATGAGAAATCCAGGGCTCATTTTGGGTTTCTAGAGTTCAAAAACTAGCCAAGCATCCTTTGAGCATTGCAATTCCATGTTTTGGGGAAAGCTTTTCAGTTACCACAAAGAAAAGACCAAGCTTTCCCGGAGTGTTGGACTATGCTGCACAGAACTGTTTGATTAGCTCATGCTGTGGAAGAGGGATGTTCAGTAAGCAGTGGGACTGGTGGTAGCCCCCAAGCAGTGAGAAATGACAAAAATGACAGTTGAGAGAGAAGAGAAGATATGAGGGAGGTATAGAGACATTTAAAATCTGTGTAACAAGTAGACTCAACATTTCTATGCTGTAGTAGTGCCCTTCCCCCTGCTGTGATGTTCCTTGGTTGTTCCAGAGTTATCCAACAAATGTAAACATGAGATTCTTATGTTAAGAGATCTCTAGGTTCTATGTGACAGTCTTGTCCCTGTCTGTCTCTCAGTATACACTCATTGCATTGATACAGCAATGACTTTATCTCTCCATTTCACACCATGGCAACTGAGCAAAAGAACTACAAAGTGAGTTTTCTAGGCAAGGAAGCAAGCAAGTGGTGCCAAAGAATTGAAACTCGGCCAGGTTGACCCCAAACCAAAATACACTTCACTCTACCACACCCCCTCCTAGGAAAAATTGTGTGTGATGTATTTTAGTGACATTTCAATCAGGAAAAAAAAGATTTAAATAAATGTCACTGCTCAGGGGGAAACACTTGGTATGTGGAAATGTCTAGATGTTTTTCTCAACATGAACCCAGACCATGAAGAGTGAGTCTGCAAGCTTGAAATTATTTTCAAATGGTTTTCTGGACATATGCCAAGAAGGCAGAGGCATATCCCCCTATGAGACTTTCAGAACTACTGCAATGACAATTGGGATAACTGACCTCTAGATCATTAGCAGGTACTGATTAAGAATTTGTACTGTTCCAGGAACTACCTAAGTCGAGAGGAATAAAACGGACAGAACCTTGACCCCCGAAGAGTTAGGCCCAGGAATTATGCATGTAACTGGGCCAGTGAGGTGGGGTATTAAACAAGTGAGCAATATTATGTGCATCTGGTCACAGGAGAACAGAGAGCCCACTTAGGGGTGGTGGTAGAATTGACAGTGAGAGGGAGTGACTGGCTGATTAGAGCAAGACCCACAGGTGGAATTCTATAGACTGGGAATCATGTAGTCCCCCATAAAAAATGAAGACACAGAGAGTTCCTGGGATGTCCTGGGATCCTGCTAGACAGCAGACATTTTCTTTGCTTCCACGAATCTTCTGATGGTCACACAATTGCTGACTAGCTCCATCTCAGAGGACAAAGCAGAAGTCTAAGATGCACTTGGTTGGCTCAAAGTCACAAAGCTCTTTACATGTAGATCTAGCTTCCTGTTGCTGGTTTAGGGTTCCATCATTAGCTCCAAATAGCCCATGCCTTGTGTAAAGCAATGGTTGAGTGACAGACAGGTGGGGTGTTGTAGAATGGATCTCTTTCAGCAAAGCACTGTGAAGTAGACAAGATGACTTGACAGGATCCTTCAGTTCTGGCTTTTGTGGTACCAACCTGTAACTGGTAACACCCCACACACCAACCCTTGCTTAACTCAGTTCATGGGCACTTCCTATTCTGACACTTAGAGCCTCAGCCTGCAGGCTTCACCTCTATCTTCCTCTTCTATCTGCCAGTCAGTGTTTCGACCTGGAAGAACCAAAGATTGGCCCCTGCTTTTCACTGGCTGCTCCACTGCAGCCCATGAGCTCCTGTACCCTCATTTCTGCCACCAACCACACCGGCAGCTTGGCCTATTTTTCTAATACTCCACAATGGAGATTTATTGCTTTTGCATTGCTTTCCCCGGGCCTTCAAAGATTTATTGGTTTTTAAGTGACAGAATCCCAGAATTGCTTAAAAGATCAATCAAATAGTGACTTGAATCTAATATTCAGCTCCGACTGAAGCATGCAGCGGCCTCTTCTCCCACACCCAACCTGTCACACTGATGTATCTGTAGTAACCTTCATCAGAAAGTAACTTGGCCATGAATTAATCACCTAATACTGTCCCTGGAGTGAGGCTGGGGTCAGAACCCCGGAGTTTGTGCAAACCCTCCCAGGATCCTTCACTGGCTTCTCTCTAGCCCTCCTTCCCATTCTTTGGGGCAGGACCCTCAACGTTCAGATGAGTGAGCTCTGCCTTTTCCCTCTGCCACTCTTTACCCTATTCTCTCAACCAGCTGTTTGTCTCTCAGGTGCTTCTCTTCCTTCAATTTGCTCCCCACACATTGCTGGAACAGCCCTTTCCAAGGCCAAATTGGATAAAGTTAACTTTCCTGCTTAAAATTCTTAAATGATGCCCTCATTTTCTGCCACGTTAAGCCTCGGCTTCTTAGCATGCCTTGCAAAGTCTGTTGGAATCTGGTCTCAGCTTCATTTCTCTTCTCAGCTCCTTTCACTCTTACCTTACTTGCTTCTACTCAATAATACCCCTGGGCACCTGCTTCATCTTTCCTCCCCACAGTTTCCATGGTTTGCTGCATTTGTTTATCTATTTTCTCTGGTGTGAACTCAGCAATAGGATTCAAGAAATCATTACATCTACAACTAATGGGTTCCCTTTCTCTGGGAAAGTATCTGATTTTTACTAGGTCCTCCAAAAAGCAGAGTAAATTAGTTAACTTTTTGGGTCAGATTTGAATCAGAGGGATCCATGAGATCCTTGGAGATGTAGCACTGGATCTCCCTGGGCCTTGCCTCCTGCTGTCTCCTTCTCTATCAGAGCATAGTTGACATGGCTTTCTACAAATCTGGAAAGGTCCTCCCATAGCTGTCCTATAGAGTCACCTCTAACCCCAGGTTAGCACTTGAAATGTGGCCTGTAACAGAAATACAGTACAGTATTACAGTTCATACTTGTATGTCATCAAACTTAGTTCAATCTCAACATCCCCTTATCCCTTGAGCATTGTTTGATGTGGCTCTAAAGAGCCCCAAGTACAGTCAGCATCACCAGGGTAATCCCTGACACTGCAGGAACATCACATCCTCATGACTTCACATTGTGGTGTCCTCCAGTAGGCTTAGAATCAAGGACTAAGAATTAAGTAATTCTGAGTCTCTTAAACATCCTTCCCTCAAATTCCTACTTTTTTATTGGGGGCACACCCAGTAGTTCTTAAAGCTTATTCCTGGCATAGTGCTCTGGAATAACTCCTAGTTGTGCTCAAAGGACCATATGGGATGCCAGGGATTGAGCATAGGTCAGCAGGGTGCAAGGCAAGTGCCCAACCTGTTGTACTATAGCTTTAGCACATTTCTATTTGCTTTAAAATTAATTTTAGGGGCCCGGGAGATAGCATGGAGGTAAGACGTTTGCCTTTCATGCAAAAGGTCATCGGTTTGAATCCCGCTGCCCCATATGGTCTCCCTTGCCTGCCAGGAGCAATTTCTGAGCATGGAGCCAGGAGTAACCCCTGAGCACTGCCGGGTGTGACCCAAAAACCAAAAAAAAATTAATTTTAAAAGAACATTTGTTTCTTGAATATTTATGGAAATATGAGGAAAATGATCAGAAGGAAAAAATCTGCCAATGAGCCTTGTATATTTGGTCAGAAACCTAGATGAGTTGAATTTAGGAGATGCTCATCATTAGCCAGGTATGTCAAAGTGTAGTAGGGGAAAATTTCTTCCCCAGGTGTGATCTAGGTGACTCTGCTGTTTGGGTTCACTGTTGCTACCACAAAGTGTGCAAACTTTGTTATTACTCAACCAAGTGTGTGCAGATACTGCAACTAAAGTGTGTTGCCACAACAAGTATGTGCATGGATGCCACAGTCAAGTGCAATTTCTGATAGTATAACAGCAGCTAAGAGCTTCCCCAGCACAACCGCAGCTTATTCACTGATTGAAAGGGATCATGTGCAGATCAGCCATCAAGAGACAGAAGGGTGGCCAGTGAATGGCAACATGCCAGCAAAAGTGTATGTGATGGGGGCAGAGGTGACTGACTATTTAACCCAATGATTAATAAACATTAAGTTTTGAGCTAGGATTCATATCCTGAGGAATCCCAACTTGAAGCCTGGCTTTGTCTACTATTTCCTGGCATCAGCCTGGAGGAAAGAAAAAAAAGAGTAGCAATTTCTATAGATTAGTGAGTGGTTGTTGTTGGGCAACCCAGTTGGCTTTGTGGTGATGGAGATAAATCCTCTAGGAGGGAAAGCCAGATAACTAGGATGATAACATCTGCAAATACAGTGAGTGGAACTAGAGAAGTTGGTGTGATGCAGGATAGGGCGTTTTCTTCTAATAATCAGGAAATGCTGAAGAATGGCAGAATCATCCAGATCCTTTAGCCAGGAGTGACCAATGGGTAGTGATGGAGATCTGGGGACCCTACTCCAAGGGTGTGTGAGGCTGCTGTAGGGTTTAGACAAGTGGGAGGCTCTGAAGGGCTTCCTGTGAAGTCAGTGAGGACCTGGAACTAATTCCTGGTCTCCATATTGAAAAACTAGGTGGGAAAATCTCTAAGTGCCAGGCCATGCATGCTCTTGGGAAGAGGCTTCTCAAGATCATGGTGAGTCCTCTGATGTCTAAACAAGAAACCACATGTGCTGGGCACTGGTCAGATGCAGCAGTGAGGACAATTGGTTCTAAAATAACAGATTAGCTAGAGATCCAATCAACATTTTAAAGAATTAACGTATTGGTTGGAGCAGGAAGCAATGACCATTTTCTTCCAAGACTCTCCTATAGTGATCACTAATCTCTAAGCCTCACACAGCTATGAAGACAGTCATAGGAGGGGTTTTCCTTCCTGAGAAGTTCCAGTGAGCAACACTGGCATCACTGGTTACCTGATTCTCAAACATTTGGTGCCCAGTTAGGAAGGAGTGATGAAGATTGAGGATATTTATTGGCATAGTTGTTGTCTGAGGTGTTCTTGAGTTTCTGTCCACTTTAGTAGAGTTAAGAAATTGGCTACAATGATGTTGAGTCACTTTTTCTTAAAGGCTTGCTTATTTCACTTAATTCCAACTCTATGGGTCACTTTTTTCATGGACCTGAAGATCAGGGTGAATTGTGTTTTCCTTTGTGCAGGGATATGGGAGAGGATTTGGGAATACTCTCACATAAAATTCAAGATGAATTCATTGTGCATGCTTAAGGCCAAGGGTATAGATCAAGTGGTGAAGCATATGCCTCGTATGTGTGCAATCCTGAGTTTGATACCTGACACTGCATAGTTCCAGGCATCAGTGAGTGTGACTAGTAGCCTCCAAGCACTGCTGACTCAAACACCTAAATGGTTTCTTCCAACACCAGGATCACTGAGTATGGTCTTCATTATTAAAAAGGAAAAAAATACATGGACTTTCAAGAATTCAGCATTCCAGGTGAAAAAAAAAGAGGTGCTATACAAATTAAGAATCACCTAAAATTAAGGAAAGGTAAGAAAAGGGGTACTATGGAGTTTTCCCTAATAGAGCGTTTTACAATCTAACTATGGCAGCTAATTAAAAGGACAAATAACTCCCTGAAGGAGACTGGCTGACTACTGTAAATGGCTCAGAGTCACCATCAGAAGGACCTTCCAGATAAACCAAAAAGAAGAGGGGCACCTACTTCACTTATATGGGCTTGAATTATCTTCATCCTAGTTGCATTACAGGTTTATTTAGTAAATCCTCTAGATAGCACGTCTCACCAAGAAGGGACTCTGATGCTAAAGAATTTTGCATGTTTTTCCTTTAGTTCAAACCAAGAAGGAAAAGCAGGTTTCAGGGAGAATATTTTAAAAGGAACAAGAGCAGTTGCTGGAACATGAAGAATGAGTATTCTATTTTGAACCGTCTGCCATCTGGAGAGATGGAGACAGAGACTGTTCCTGGCACCAGCAGGAGAGTGTGGTCGTCGTGTTCACCTCCTACCATTGAGACTATTTAAGTTCCACAAGGCTGGAAAGGCATCAGAGAGGGGTTTGAGAATAGGGAATCATTTGCATCTAGCTTCCTTTTGCAGTATGGAAGGTATGGAAGTCTTATCCAGAGTGAGAGTGGAAGAGAAGAGAAACAGTAGAGCTCTGCAGCTTCATCAAAGAGCATCAGACATCAAGATACAGGATGAAACAGCAGAAGAAAAATCAAGGGAAAAGTTAAAATACAAAAACCCAGAGAAAATAATTTTAGGGAATAGTGATATCGCTCATACAAAGCACCCAGGGGCCATTCCCAGTGTTATGAAACCTATTGTTATAGACAGTTTAAAGAACCAAAAATGCTGGGGCATGGAGGTCACCAAGGCTATATTTAGTGGGGCTGAAGCTGTGAAGTGCTAAGTGTCTGGCTCTATACATGTACGGCATATTGACCCAACCACTGAAAAATTTTTTCAGACCCTAGCAGGGGTCTCAAACTCGCGGCCCGCGGGCCGTTTGCGGCCCCCCGGACAACATTTTGTGGCCCTACCCTAGAGGAATCTTGTTTTGTTTTGTTTTGTTTTAGTTGTTTGGGTCACACCCCCCAATATTCAAGGCTTACTACTGACTTTGCACTCAAGGATCACCCCGACTTTGCCTCCTGCGGCCCCCAGGTAAATTGAGTTTGAGACCCCTGCCTAGAGTGTTATATTGGATCTTCAGTAGAAGGAAATAATGAATATTTTCTGATTCAATTTTCTCAGAGAAAAATGTAAGAGTAGGTAGGCCTTACAGTAGAAAAGGAAAAAGGTTGGAAGCAGGAGATAGGAGACAGGGAGGACACTTGATTTGCATGTAGCAGACCCAGATTTGATCCCTAACATTTCATATGTTACAGCCAGCAGTGATCCTTGAATAGAGCTAAGACTTAGCCTGAGCATCACTGTCACTAGGTGTGGCTCAATAAAGCTGGGAGAAAAAAAGGAAATGAAAGATTTCTTTTTAATTTCTGAAAATGGACCTTTAGTTTAAAAACAAACCTATAAAGGTCAATGGGAAAATTATAGGGACACTTTGGGTCATGCTTGTACTCTTGGAGAATCAGTATGGAGAACACAGTGTAGGAAGAAAGAAAGATGGGAAGAAGCACAGGGTAAGAATACTCAAAGATGAGGCTTCTGCAATGGAGGTCTGTGGTGGGTAGCAATATGGCTCCTCATTCTGAATATGTTGACATGTTATAAAGATTCAAGACAATAAATATTAGAAAGATTCAAGACAAGGTCATTAGAACCAATGAATAGAACTGTGTTCAATAGATTCTTTCTGTCTGTCATTCTACCCTGGAAACTGGTGAAAACTTTTGCAAAAACACCACTGACTCTGCAACATGCCTTCTGCTGGGTCTCACCTTTTCTCCAACTTTTTCTGCTGACTTTGGCTTCTCATACTGCTCTGGGCTCAGTGGCAGTTCACATCAGTGCTTTGTCTCAGATCTTGCTCAGCAGCTAACTGGTGGTTTTCAGTTCCTCCGTCTGAAGTTGCCAAGGGTCAGACTTCCAAGTCTGCCTCTATCAAGTAAATTCTATAGCCTAATCTACTGATGTTCGTTTCTCTGAGCTGGACTGTGGATCTGTGCCATGCTAGAATCCAGTGAATTTTGTCTTATCCAAAAACAGTTTGCATAATACCTGCTCAAGCAGCCTGCAAACTCTCAGAGTTGCTTTCTCTGCCACAGTGAGAGAGTGGATCCTGAATGCCTAAAGATAAGAATCTCAGCCTCTAGCTAGGAGAAATTTGTGCTTACATTCACAGTACAATCACTGACCTTTTTGGTTTGTTTCCTGGAGATAGGGGTTTACTATTTAGTATAAATCCACTTGGGTGTGAGTTCACTAATCCATTTACAAAGATTATAAATGTAAAAAGGAAGGAATCATGACCAAAGCAAAGGGCGGCAGTCCCATTAACAGAAGATTCAAGGACAACTAGATAAACTCTAGCCAATACTTTTACCCATAGATATGTGAAGCTATTTAAATTTAAATTAATTTGAAAATTAAATTAAACTTCACTGGTTACAAATCTACATTTTAAGTACTCAATAGTTGTATGTGGCTAGTGGCTACTCTATTAAATAGCTTTCTCTCCTCCAGAAAGTTATATTTTACTGCATTGCTCAAGACCAATTTCTCAACCCTTTACTGACCGTGACCACCTTCTAATTTTGTTTCATTCCTCTGACTCCTTAATCCTACCATTTGGTCCCATAGTCCCCTGCTGAGCCCCACACATTTATATGATTTTTATATGTGTTCCTTTTGGAATATCCTGGGTACTCACTGGATGCCATAAAACTCCCAGTCGACAAATGCTGCTCTAGACCATAGGGGGGCATGTAAAATAGACCCCCCAAGTTGAAACAATATTACAGTGAATAAGGTACTTACCTTGCAAGCAACTGACCCAGCCAGGTTCAGTCCCCAGCATCTCATATGGTTCCCCCAGTCTCACTAGGAATTATCCCTGAGCAAAGAGCCAGGCGTAAAACATGAGCACAATTAGGTACGGCAAGGAAATAAACAAGGAGATTTCAGCTTACATTTAGTTTCAAGAATCTTAATGAAGGCATTTGGCACCAAAAGGAAAGACCAGGAATCCTCTAAAGTGAAATGAAAAGTATTTTAGGGGTTTAGATATTTTCAGCAGCCAGAATAGGTCCTATGACTGATTCTCATTCCCTGGCCTACTAACATAGATTTCCCAAGCTCACTGCATCACCCTCACTAGGGATCAAGTTGTTCCATTTTCTCAAATTTGTGTCTCTCAGAATTCACTGAAGAACTAGCAAAGAAGCAGATAAGACCCCAAGCCTGTCCTTGGGATCAATGGGATAGTGGCTAAGGATATGGATTTTGGCCAGACTCCAAGGTGATATTATCCCATTGCTCATGAACTGCAATTGGAATGGTACTGACTGAGCCCATATGTAGCTTGGTTTCAGAGGCAATAACCTCATATAAGAAACTAAATATTCTCACTGATGGTGCTGATATTGCATGAGATGAAGAAATAGTTGTTTTTCCTTCACTGTGAAGTTGATTCTATTGATAATTTTATAGCTTTGGGGGCTCTTGTGTCTCTTTGGGGGTATGTTTCAGAAGGAAAATCATCAGAATTGAACTTGGATTCTGGCCAGATTATTTTGTTATTACCGTCCACATAATAGCTAAAAACATGCCCCTATTTTCTTATCTCTTATAATAATGCCAGTGACTGGTATCTGAAAAAATTATGTTGTTGCTTGCGGATGGCAATTTGCAATATCTTACTTCTATGCAGATATTGGGCTTAGGTAGGAGATGAATGTTTAAGCTAAGACTGAGCATTAGGATCTGAACAAATCTGTATTCTTTTGTGGAAGGCTAGAGCAGCCTGGGCGAAACAAATCCATTTCCAACTTTCATTCTATAAAAAGTTCCATATTTTCTTAGATCAGACAAAATATATTGAGTGCCAAAATGCTGCAGCAATATGGGTGCGCATCACGCAGCTGAGTTGGAATCTGTATGCATTGTCCCCCCGGGCCAGTTTTGATTATGTTCTTTTTCCTTTTATTGCAGTCAGCAAATCTGAATTTGCTATTGTGAGGCGAGCAGGAAGAAGAGGGGAAAAATGAAGGTTTTTAACCTTCAGAAAGTTCAGAGGTTCAGTCTGAATAAGCACAAAAACTTTCAGTGTGCCTCTGAATTCCTTGAATTTGCAGAACTGCTTGGAATCCCAAGAGAGCTACCGTGCACATAGGATTCAACCCTATATTGTAGCTCAAAGGCAGAAGAGAAATTATGAGCAAGGAGCAGAATTAGAGAAAGTGGAAACAGAAATCAATGTACCAAAAAAAAATGAGTTTGGTCCCCATCCAGGCTAAGTTTCAGCCTATTGTTCAACTTCTTCCATTCAGGATGATCTGCTTCCCACTGCTTATAGATAACATCTCCCCTGCCAGGACACCCTGTTCCTGATTTTAATTGAAATTGGTTTCCAAGAATAGTTGTCCAGAACAGTTTTCAATGATGGGAATATTTTGAAAGTCACACTAGGAGTTGAAACTTTGGGATACAGATGTCTACCCATGAGCCAGATGTTTAGAAGCACCCCATGGTCAACAACAAACATCCTATTTCTAAATCTAAGAGCTTTCTCAAGGGCCTCTCTCTGCAGCTCATAAATGGCTCCTTCGAAACTGGCACCATCTCCCTATCAGGGGCCTGTAATTCCGAAAGTGTAAAGGAAAACAATCACTTCCATTCAGGCTTAGAGCAATGTGCTTCCGGGGCTTAATTATACCACAGGTATATAAATTACAGAAACATGTTAATGCTCCCATGATTAAAATTATAGAGTGCCTAATTGAAAAAGCATAAACTGAATTGAAGAATTCCTAATTATAGTTTTCTTTGAGGTGTTAATTTCCTCCATAATGAATGCATAATTTCTTGGAACCTAAAAAGGTAGCCTTTTATATCAGCACATCGGATGTAGGCAAATGGGATGGGGCTGTCATCTCGAGTTCAGGATATTGATAAGATTCAATAGGAGAATCCTGGAAGGATGCTTGGGATGTGCAACTGGTTAGAATCCAAACCAAGGTTTCATATACTGGATGGGTATTAGGGTCAAGGACAGAGGAGAAACCGTGCAGACACATTTTCACCAGCCTTTCTCTCTTCTCAGACGTTTGAAAGTCTCAACATTTATCCTATTTGTTCTGGTAAATGTTGTCCCTATAATACAGTGGTAATGAATGCTTTGCTCCTGGAACAACCATACTGGAAAGTTGACAGGAAGGCAAATATTCAGGCATGACACCGCTAATTCACTGATTCAGGAACTCTGGGGTTGGGGTCTAGTAAGCCGTGTATTTAGAATAATTATTATTTAGGCATAATGGTTTATAATATTGATAGTGGTAGAGTGTTTTATACAAATTATTTCTTTTTTTTTTTTTTTTGGTTTTTGGGCCACACCCAGTGACGCTCAGGGGTTACTCCTGGCTATGCACTCAGAAGTCACTCCTGGCTTGGGGGACCATTAAGGAAACCGGGGGTTCGAACTGCGGTCCGTCCTAGGCTAGCACAGGCAGGGCAGGCACCTTACCTCCAGTGCCACCACCCGGCCCCCTATACAAATTATTTCAACATCACTCTGTCTACCAGAGTGTTCCCTTCCCTCCACCATTGTACCAGCTCACTAATTATCTTATTCTCCCCTCATTCTCCATTCCCCATGCTAAATTTCCTACTAAAGACCAATCTTAGTCTATTGCCTTGGGGTATTTGCTATTCTATTTCCATTTCTTTATATCCTACATATGAACATATGAGATGATTCTGTTTCTGTTGTTTCTTCATTGAGGAAAATCTCCATATCAACCCATAAAGCCACAAACTGTTTACTTAATCTCTTCTTTTAAGTAGGAATCTTCTTTAAGTAGGAATCCATTATATAATAATATAATAATTAACATGGTATAATTATTATACTATATACATGTAATATATTATATATATCACAGTTTCTTTAGCCAGCATCTGTCTTGGACACTTGGGTTTCCAGATTTTGATTATTCTTAATAATGGTGTGATTTTTATTTTTTGCTTCTTTGTATTTTGGACCATAGCTGACTGTTTTTAGGATTAATTCCTGCCTCTAAAGATTGCTCCTAGTAGAGTTTGGGAAACCTTATGTGGTGCTAGAAAAAAAAAAAACCCTAGGTGAACCATGTGCAGGACAGCCTCCTTATCCACTCTACTATTGTTCTGGCCCAAGTTGTGCTTTGCTTTTGAAAGCCCTCCAAAGGATTATGGTACATACTAGAGTTTGAGAATTACAAGTATAGGGAGTGGTTCATAGATACATAAGTTCAAATCCACTAAGATTGGTTGAGAATCCTTCTGAACAAGAACCTGCTTTAGGTGGCTTCCCATGCACCAGTGAATTATTTTGTTCCCATTACATTAAATTTAAGTAGAAAATAATATCCCCCTTTTTCCTCAGAGGAATCTGAGAGCCAGAAAAACTTTCTTGTCCAGAACATCTATAACTCATGTCCTGGTTTCAATGGAGACTGAGACGTGCGACATTATCCGTTTTGTTTTTCATTGAAGTCCTTTAATTTTCATCACTGATAGGTTTGATGATTGTAGTCTTTTGAAGGCTTTGTGGAGCTGGAGGAGAGGCCACTAGTTGGAATGACTTCTAGATCAAACATAAATTTGCCAATTCTGTCTGATATATAATGAGAGGATCCTAAGAACTTGTAACAACTGCTATCAATGACATATATTTGCATATGCTTCTTTCCTGAACAGGGGTGTTTATGCTGAATGTATGAGGTCACAGCTCAAAAAGGAAATCATCAATTTTGGGAAGAAGCTTATTGCATTGCAATCCCAGAAAATTTTAGTCATCCTATTAGACTCTGGGAATTAGAGAAAATTTCCCTAAAATACCTCTTCACTTGCTCTGTTTGGACATTAGGTTTTCTTCACATTTTGTTTTCTAGTACATTGCTGTGTTTCCATTTCTCTGTGGTTTTAGCCTATTAATAGCCACCTGAAATAAGAAACTAATGTTTCTAGTTTACACATTCCATCAAGATTCTGAATAATTCTTAGCCATTCCCATGTGGTTGAAATGTAGGTCATTTCCATTTATTTGTGTTTTATAAATAGCCACCAATAAACACTTTATCCGATTTTTTCTTTTAGTATTGTGTTTTTAATAGAAAAAAAAATATGTCCCTAGCTTGGGTTTCTGAAGTTTATAAAATGAATTAGAATTTATTGGTGCCTATTCTTACATGTCAGACATTGATATCTAGTTCAAATATATATTAACCTTTATCATTCCTTACTTAAAAAATCTCAAAGGAACAAGTGTGCATAGTTGGAAAATCAAGTAGTCAAACCATTTCCTGATCCATCATTTTTAGTCCCCAAACTTGTACCCTAGAGGTAACTGCAACTGCATTTTAATTATTTGCCATTTCTTCTGTGAATTAGCAATACCATTCCACAAAGTGCTATTTTAAAGTTATTCATTACAGACATTATCTATTTACTTCCTGCTATTACAGATGAGAACTTACTTTAAATCATCCATTTTCTCCTTTCAGTTCCAAATATAGTGATGTCACTAATTTTGCTTAAGTACACAATGGCTAACTTTATAGTGCTATAAAAGCAGGTTACTTCAGAGCCAAGTAGTATACTATTTTTATCCATGTATCTTATAATTAACTTAGAGCTTACTAGATACTATGCTAAACTCTTATATACATTAATTCTATTTATTTGCATCAAGACTCTATGAGGTAAGGACAAGCATCATCCCTATTTTAAGATGTATAAATTAAAACACCAAAATGTTGAGTAATTTTTCCAAGGTCATGTAGCTAATATCAAATATCGCTGATCCTTGAGAAACAAAGTCTGTCCTAATGTCTAAACTCTTGATCCATATGATATCTGATATTCACTTCTTTTATTTGTTTGTTTATTTATTTTGTTTTGGACCACACTTAATGGTGCTCAAGGTCATTTCTGGTGGTGCTTGAGATGCTGGGGATCAAACCTGGTATGGCTTCATGCAAAGCAAATACCCTACCCATGGTACTTTCACTCAGGCCCTGCTATCCACTTCTTATATCTGCCCTTACTGTATTTATGTTTTAATTTACTGTAGAATGTATAATTTGTGTTACATTTGGGAAATATACTTATTATATTGTTTTGTCAGTTTTGCTTGTTTTGTGGGGTTTTTTTTTTTTGGTTTGTTTTTGTTTTTTTGTAGATACACCTAGCAATACTCGGGTCTTACTCCTCACTTTGTACTCAGGGACTGGTGGGTCCGGGGTTTTCATATGTGGTGCTAGGGTTTGAGCCCAGGTCAGGTACATGCCGGGTAGGTATTTCTCTATCCCCCATTCTTATACCATTTTATGGTGTTTCCTCATGCTGAGTTCTCCCATTTCAATTTTTTTGTTGGCTTTTTTTACTTTAAGATTTTTATCTTTTTGCCTATTTTTAAAATATTTCAAACCTGTCTTTTTTTCCTCTTTTCTTGCTTTTGCTCTCGTTTTAGTTTTTGACTTTTTTTGGGTTTGTTCCTTCATAGCAGATGGTTTTGGTTTTTGGTTTACTCTTTATTTTCTTAATTTTTTTTTGTACTTTTTTGTTACTCTTATTGGTTTTTTGCTTTGTTTTGTTTTATTTTTGTCTTGTCTTATTTTATTTTGTTTTGTTACTTTTTTCTTCTTTCCCCTTTCTTCTTCCAAAGGGATACTTACATCACCTAGAAGGACTCCTCTGATATTCCTTCTTATATCTCCAATAGAGCCACATTACTGGAATCACCTTGATCAGCATCATAATTGGAGAGAGAAAAATGGATGGTACCAAGACCAGACAGTCGTATGTCCATTTGGTGGAAATAAGAAAATGGTCAGACTTGAACACAAAATCCAAAGTCAATGACAACAGAAATGATACCCAATCTACATCAAGCTGTACATGGGGGGAACAGCTGCACTAGCATTTACGGGGGGTAGAAGAGAGGCAAGAGGGATGCATGCTGGGAACAGGAGTGGAGAGAGGACAACACTGGTGATGGGAATGGCTCTCATTCATTACTACTATGTACCTTAAATATTACTGTGAAAGATTTGTAACTCACTTTGTCCACAAAATAAAATAAAATAAAATATTTCAAACGTGGTACTTCATGTACCTAAAATTTGACCTATCAGTTTTTCATTTAAGAAAAATTTTCTACACTTTGTTTTTCTTTTAGCATTAATGTCTTGATTATTAAAACCTTTTTTAACTTTTCTCTGCTCAGGGATCACTTTCACAGAGCACACAGTGCTCAGGAGATCAGGGATTGAAGTAAGGCTGACAGCATGCAAGGTGAACTCCTGACCTTGTACTATTTCTTCTGGCTAATGAAACTTTTATAAAGATGTTGTTTTTATTTAGGGAGATGGAGAGATGGAGAGAGAGAGAGTGAGAGAGAGAGAGAGACTTTGCTTATTCCTATTTTACCTCCATTTACTCTAAGTTTGCTTTTCCCCCACTTTTCATGTTGGGATCATATATACAGTTAAACTTGATGGTTAATGTTAAGTAAAGAGTTATAAGCTTTGACCAGAATTCCTCTTTTGGAGGTAAAGACACAAACTTTCAAATGTAAAACTCTCATTTCCTGTATGAATGGTAGGGAATGGATACTTCAAGGCTCCTATTTCAGAGTCTGACATTTTTAGGCTCCTATTTCAGAGTCTGACATTTTTAGGGCCTGATAAAGGGCAGAATGAGGGTTACGGCACTTACTGGCATGTTGATCCTAATATAGCTATAACATTACAGGTAGACTCCTGAGCACTGTCAGGAGTGACACCTGAGCACAAAATCAAGAATAAGCCCTGGGGCAGAGCAGTGGCACAAGTAGTAGGGCATTTGCCTTGCACGCACTAACCGAGGATGTACCTCGGTTCGATCCCCCAGTCAGGAGTCACTTCTGAGCGACACTGGGTGTGGCCCCAACACAAAACAAAACAAAAAAAGAATAAGTCCTGAGCACCAGCAAATGTGGTCCACTCCACCCACCTGCAAAAGTTTGATGGCTTCTTATAAAGACTTTAAATCAGACCCCAGATTTTTTTAATTATGAGAACAAAGATGCAAAGAAAAAGGACAAGGTAAAGTTACAGTGGAAGGACAATCACACATAACATAATTCTCAGAAAAAGTCCCCTAGCTGATATCTTAACTTTGAACTTTCGACCAAAGAACATTTTTTTTCAGGATTAAGCATGTGGTACATTAAGATAAATAAAACAGAATCCATGTACAATTACTTTGTCCATCAAGTCCCCAGATTATAATATTATATAATTATATATATTATAATATTTCTTAACAGCACACAAGGCAATCTAAAGCCATAAAACTTATGTAACTCCTTAAACATTAGAGGCATAGTTTTTTTTTACATTTCCATGTATGTGCATATTAGTTTAAGTTAACCTCAAATTTTAAGTGGTTTTTTTTTTTAAGGATTAGAGTCAAAGGAGCACAGTAAAAACGGTGTTAGATTGGTAATTGATGTTTGTATAGGCCCACCAAAATATGAGGGACATGGAAAGGAATAACCGTGGCCCAAATATAAAGACACCCTACCCCTGAAGTTTCCTGGCATAAGACCAACTCTAGGCTCCAGGCAAGCTAGATTGTCCAATCCAAGACATTGTCTGTAGTGCCAACACACTTTTATTTTTCACACAGTCTCTGTTGTT
>PVKC010016504.1:0-20756 GCA_004027635.1 Crocidura indochinensis
AACAAACAAACAAACAAAACACCCAAACCAAAACAAAACAAAAAAAGAACAAACAAAATAAATTTGTTAAAAAAAAAATATCAGCTCAGGGCCCGGGAGATAGCATGGAGGTGGGGCGTTTGCCTTTCATGCAAAAGGTCATCGGTTCAAATCCCGGTGCCCCATGTGGTCCCCCGTGCCTGCCAGGAGCAATTTCTGAGCATGGAGCCAGAGTAACCCCTGAACGCTGCCGGGTGTGACCCAAAAACCAAAAAAAAAAAAAAAATCAGCTCAAATTATTGTATATATTTTTGTTTTGCAAGTTAAAATTTTTTAATAAAGATACTATTACTGTCCTGTAGGGGACTTGAAAAAATGTTTTCTTCCTAGGGGGGGCATGACAGAAAACAATTGAGAAGTACTGTTCTAAAGCCACGTGTAGGGGAACCTTCCTACAGTTCTCTTGTTCCTCCCTGTAGGCTACCTGGTATGGCCAGGTGGCTTGGAAATAGGCTTGTAAAGACCTTCACCATGTGGTTCTTAGAAAATGGCATCTCTCTTTGCTCAGATCCTGAGGAGCCTGCAATGTGGCCTTTACAAAATGGCAACCCTCCTTGTTCAGAATTCAGGTTCCAAATTTCCTTCCTCTTCTTATAGACCTGAGTGAAATCTTTGACTCTCCTTGAGGTTCCTCATCCTTGTCTCTACTTGTGGGCACATACTGGCACCTTAGCACAGGTATCTTAATTAGAGAGGTGTTCCAGGATAATTGAACTACTATTCATACCAGGTTTCAGAATCTTTCCATCACCTTTCCCACTCCTTCAAATTAGTCTTCAACTACTGCAGTATCTTATGCGTGACTCAAGACTTGTAAGCATAGAAACATTGTTCTTCCAGAGCCTACGTCTAGTCCCCACCTATTCTGGAGAGCAACAAAATACTGATCAGCATCCATTTGATGGGAGAGTTCTTTCCTGCCCTCTCCCACTAGTTATAACATCTGGGGTGGGAGACTGACTATGATCCAAAACTCATCTGGGTTTGCAAAAACTGTCAAACACAGGAAGTCAGTCCCTTGATACATAAAGCCATGTCCCATTCAGTCCCTGATAGGCATCATTTCCCCCATACAACTATATTGGCCTCTACAGTCTTATTGCAGTAGTCCAGGTATGGGAAGGGGACTCCTCTAAGTATAGTCCGTTGTCTGGACCACTGCCTCCTTTATTATGATCCTGAGCACCTCTTCCCCTTCAGTTATCCAGCCAAGAAGAGGTATAGGGTTATGGGGCTTGCACTGGCACCTTAAGTCAGCTGCTGACTTCCTCCTTATTTGCCTTAACTGATGCTTTCTCACTAAGAAGTTAGTCTGGGCACATTCTCTTAAAGATCCTGATAATATTTGGGACAGACAGTTCTGGTTAATAGCACTCCCAAAACTCTGCCTGAGACCACCAACCATAGCTCCTTAGCCTTAAGGTCCAGGTCCTCTGTGCTGTCATAGCTTCCCTGACACATGCTTATGCCCTTCAGAGAAAATCCCTCTCCCCACATTTTGGGGAACTCTTTTCTATACAAGCATAAAATGAGTGTGCTCTTGGGACAACTTCCCTATCTCAGAACCCGAACCCATAGGTTGGTATCCACTTCTTTTAACACTTACACTTCAGTTGGAGGGGATCTTGTAAAGCATAATCAGAAAACCCAAACAAATCACGTAAGTCAAAGTTTAGGGGAGGGATCCCCAGGGTGACGGTTTGACCCATGACCCATCCCCCACCCACAATCTGGGTAACAAGGTTTTCATTCTTGCTGGTAATCCTGTAGTTGCTGTATAGTCACCTCTGCAGTCAGCAGGAATATTAGTCCTGATCCTATTGGCTGAGTCAACTGGATCTGCATGGGAAACGGGGTCCTTCTCATTCAGGCTGTGACTTTACAGGAAGAGAAAGGAGGTTTCTTCTTCGATCCTGCAACCTAAACAACTGTTGGGGTGAAGAGAACAACATAGGGCCCTAAAAACCAGTCGCCTTTTTTTGCACGGGGTCAGACAGAGATGAAGAAATGCCTCCTACATCTGGTGCTATTTTTACTTTTTACTTTAATGTTACCAAGGGAAGCCATAATTTTTGCTCCTTCTTTTTTATATCACCCATTCATGTCAAAACATGTCAGTTTCCAGTTAATTCATGTTACTTGCCCAAACTCTGGGATAGATAGGCATATTGTAATTTCCAATTAATGCCAATGGCCTTAGCTCATTGATTTCCCGTGGCCCTTCATTGTCAAACTAATCTTTTTTTGTTTGTTTTTGGGCACACTCTGTTTCGCTCAGGGGCTACTATTGGCACTGTGCTCAGAAAACACTCCTGGCAGGCTTGGATGCCTGGATAGGGGATGCCAGGAACTGAACCCAGGATCAGATGCATGCAAGGTATGTGCCATGCCGCTGTGTTATCACTCTGGCTCCTCTAAGGACATATTTTGAAAAATTATATTCATGTAGTATATATGCTATAGCAGAGTGAAATTATACTTAGAGAAATGTTAAATGAAAAGAAATATCTACTATTATATATCATATAGCTATTTCTTTGACGATGGAACTAAAAATAAGGTAGATATTTCTTTAATCACTTGTGTAGTTTCCCTAAAAATAATTGCATTTATTTCTTTATTTTATCTATCTTTGGTTTTTGGGTCACAACAGGCAGCACTCAGTGGTTACTCCTGGCTCTGTACTCAGAAATCGATCCTGACAGGCATGTGGAAACATATGGAATGCAGGGAATCGAACCAGGGTCTGTCCTGTGTTGGCTGCATGTAAGGTAAACGACCTATTGTGCATCTCTTTAGCCCCAAAATAATTGCATTTAATTTAATAATATTTAATAATAAAATAAATAATAGGTTTTTAAACTGGACTGCATTTCACAACAAATACTTATGATGCAGTCTGATTTAATGATTACTCCTTATTTTCAGTGAGTAACAAAATGTCAAGCTTAATGGACAAATAAAGAAAAAATTTTTCTGAGCAGACGCAATAGTCTGTATACTCTCTATATGTATTAATTCGTGGCAACACTCTTAGTTGATTGCTACTGCTACCCTCTTATAGATGAAAAAGAAGAGTCCCACCTACTAATAATTTTGCCTTGTATTGGTATTTAACTTTGAGTCCACACTATTGACATGTACAGTTCTTGTCCTTTATCAGTTTGTATGTTCTTTTTGCTGTAATTTCTATGTTCTTTTTGCTGTAATTTTGTTTTGGAGGCCACACCTAATGGTGCTCAGGACTTACTACTGGCACTGTGTTTCAGACTGATTCATGAGAAGAAAAATGTCTGCCCAGAGGCAGCCATGAAGGAGGAGGAGAACAGTGGAAATTGGGGACATTGATGGCAGTAAATGTGCACAGATGAAGGATGTTATACATTGTATGACAAATACTAAATCATGAATAACAATGTATCTGGAATAAAATCAACTGTATCATGAACAATGTTGTAACCACAGTTTTAATGGAGTAATCAGTTAAAAATAATTATTGTCAGGGGCTGGAGCAGTGGCACAAGTGGTAGGCCTTTGCCTTGCAGTGTTAACCTAGGGCGAAGCTTGGCTCAATCCCCCAGTGCCCCATATGGTCTCCCAAGCCAGGAGCAATTTTTGAATGAATAGTCAGGAGTTACCCCTGAGTATCACTAGGTGTGGCCCCAAAACCAAAAATAAAAAAGTTATTGTCTAGATAAAGTGACTACAACAGTAGTTACTAAGACACATTTATGAAGTGGATTGCTAAAGGTCCTACTTACAATTGCTATTGTAGATATCAATTATATTAATGATTTCAATTGGATTTAATTGTCATATTTGAGATGGAGAATTTTTTCATGTGTCTTTGGCCATTTGTATTTGTTCTTTGAGAAGTATCTGTTCGTTTCTTCACCTCATTGATTCCCTGACCTTGTCAGAGTGGTTCCTGAATGAAGATTGAGGAGTAAACCCTGAACAGTGCTAGGCACGTCCTCCCCTCCCCAAACCCAAAGAAAGCAAAAGGCAGCAGTCACAAAAAAAGGTTAAGGTGCATGTCTTCAAATAATGAATCATATATATATATTTTTTTGGTTTTTGGGTCACACCCAGTGACGCTCAGGGGTTACTCCTGGCTATGCGCTCAGAAGTCGCCCCTGGCCTGGGGGGCCATATGGGGCCCGGGGGATCAAACCACGGTCCTTCCAAGGCTAGCGCGGTAAGGCAGGCACCTTACCTTCAGCGCCACCACCGGCCCCTGAATCATATTTATTAATTTCAACTTTGAGACCACACCTGACAGTTCTCAGGAGTTATTATTACTCCTGGCTCTGCACTTAAAAATTACTCCTGGCAGGTTTGGGGAACAATGTGGGGATCAAACCTGGGTATGCCACATGCAAGGCAAACACCCTACCGACTGTGCTATTACTCTAGCCATGTTTAGTAATTTATTTATATATTTATAAGTCATTAGCTAGATACACAGAATGGGACCTAAACTCTCCAGCTCCTTGAAACAATCTTGTTTTGAATGTATAACTCTTTCCTTGCCTCAAATTTCCTTAGTGCATCATGCTCCTGAGAGCCATTTATGTTTAAATAAAATTTCTCTAATGTCAAGAACTCTAACTCTACTTTTAGAGTAGAGGTTCTGAGAATTCCATGTGTGAAGGTGTTATACTCTAAGGAAATTTATTTGATATATTAGCAGCTATATTTGTGCGGTGTATGATTTAGTGTAAAAACAAATGAATATTTCTGCATTACATTCTAAAAGAATGTATAATCTAAAATTATAGCCATTTCAAAAAGTATCCTAATACCTATTTTTTATTATTTTCACTCTTTCTTTCAACTGTATTTTAAAATGCAATTTTGAACTCAGATTTTAGTTATTAGCATTAATTCTAACTTCTTACTCTAGTGAAACTTGAACAAATTTCACTAAAATGGTGGCAAATGTATTAAGTATGATACTGCTGAGCTTCATAAAAACTAGGAACTCTCAAGAGCATAGTAAAACTAAAATAACTTGTCAAATGGCTCAAACCTTAATCTCCTCTCTAATATTAACTTGATACTCTGTACACCTTAGAGGCATATAATATCTTATCCGAATCAACTGCTATTACCTTCCTGAAAAATTTGGATTCTGTTGTTCTGTTTAATGATAAAGGTTAACAATAATTTCAAGTTACAATTATTTTAGAAGATTTTTAATAAATGCTTTCTTACTGAATTTATTATCTTGTCAATTTAAGGGTCATTAAGAATTTTCTCAAAGGGAAGCTCTAGTGTTCAGTCTCAGCAGATTCCAAAGGAATAAACCCCATAGAGAGACCATTGAGAATATCATTAACATTATAAATGGTAGCCTCTTGACATTATGTTAACATTATAACCTCTTGAACCAGTAATCTTCTGGGTTAAAAGTTCTGAAAATTAATGCTATAGGAATAAGGTCAAGCGTATGAAATGACTCAGGTGCCAACAATTTTACCCACACATTTATAATTTCAAATATATAACAGTAGTATAACATATCTCTAGTCTATAACATATCTCTAAGATAAATATGATACTCTTCAAAAAGGAGAAAGCTTTTATATAGTGTAATCAGACTTATTAAATGATATTATTAAATACAACAAAGCAGAAGTATTGTAGAAAACTGTCTTTTGTATGAAAAGGGTGGGGCTGAAATGAATGTTTTGTTGCTTTATGTTGTTTATGCATATAGTTGCATAAACAATAGCAAGAAAGCGAAACCAGAGAGACAGTGTAGGCTGGTTAAGGTGCTTGCTTCATATGGTGACCAACTCTGTTTGGATCCCAGCAGCATTACATAAGGTTCCCTCCTGCATCAATCAGCACAGAAGTGATCCCTGAGTGCAAGCTCAGAGTACTTATGTGTTAGGCAGATGGAGTTCTTAAAATTGAATGAATAGACTAGGTGCTTTTAAACATAACTGATTTCTGCTAAGAAATACATATGACCATGATTTAAAACTTAATTTTTAGGAAATTTTTTTTCTTTATTTGGTTTTTGGGCTACACCTGGCGGTCCTCAGGGGTTACTCCTGGCTGTCTGCTCAGAAATAGCTCCTGGTAGGCACGGTGGACCATATTGGACACCGGGACTCAAACCAACCACCTTTGGTCCTGGATCGGCTGCTTGCAAGGCAAGCACCTCTGTGCTCTCTCCGGGCCCCTCTTTTAGGACTTTTTATAGTGATTTCTTCAGACCTTTCAATTCAGTACAAATATAGTCCACTAAGAGTGGATCTTTCCATCTTCTATGTTCCTTCAGATTATCAATCCTCATCTGACTTGTTTATATATTTATATGTACATATATATCTTTCTAAATATCATTTTAATAGAAGAAATGGGGGTGCTCACCAGGAGGTTTTTAATAACTATTATTAACTCAGTCTCAGGAGTTACATTTTGTGGTGCTTGGAGAATATGGTGCCAGAAGGAACCTAGGACTCCTGCAAGAAAAGCACCTGCTAGGGCCTACTGAGTTCTCTCTTCAGCAATGAAATTTTTAAATAACTATTAACCTATCATAATAATTCTGAATTTTTTAAATCTTTCTAAAGCAATATGCATGCTTTGTCTTAGTCTTTTCTCCAATATCTCTAATGGTATTTGTACCTTCGTAAATTTTTTAATGTTTTCACTATATTACATATAAAACAAAATATAGGCCCAAGTATACCAGACATTATGAAGAACACAAGAAGATGAAGTTCTGCTCCTGTCACATAAAGTTACAAGTTAACTACTTTTCCTTCATGCTTTAACCTATTAAGGAAAGTTTTTTTCCTTAATAATAACATCCCATTCTATACCAAGACCAAGCTTTCAGCTTTCTTTCTTTTTTTTTTCCCAGTTAAATTTTTTTCTGGGGGCAGGCTGGGCTACACCCGGTGGTACTAGGGATTACTCTTGGCTATGACCTCAGAAATTGCTCCTGGCTTGGGGGGCCATATGCGGATGCCGGAGATCGAACCCAGGTCTGTCCTGGGTCAGCTGCATGCAAAGCAAAAACTCTACCTCTGTGCTATTGCTCTGGCACCAGTTTAAATCTTAAACTTCAATTTCTTTCTACTTCGATCAGTTAGTCTCCTTCATAATAGCATCAAATATACGTATTCCTTTTTCTGTGTCAGCCGTAGGCCCTGGTTCTTTACAAATACATAATATTTATGTTTTACTGACTATAAACTGAGTAATCTAGAATATAACTTAAGTTTTTTTCAGCAACTGAACTTTTCTTTCATGGTGTGATATATGAATATTGATTTCTGGGAAAAAAGGCAATAACAGTTTACTATCATTCTCCCTTCAATGCTATATTGCTTCTTGAATGTATGTGTGTGTATGTGAGGGTAGAGTTTGAAGATACTCTTTGATAAGGAAAATATTTTTCTCACCATTTCTCATAAATTTTGATCTTTGTTTTTGCTGCACCGGATGCTTCTCAGAGTTTAATCTACATTTTGTGCATCTATCACTTCTGTTAGTACTTGGGAATCATATATGGTGCCTGGATCAAACCAGTGCTAATCACTTGCATGCCTTAAACAGTATTTACCATATGTTTACAATTTCTCTAGTACTGTGATATTTTCTAGCTTTAAAGTTCTCTTTCCAAAAAAATAGCACAAAATTATTTTTATCTACTCTCATACAATGTTGCTGCCTCTATAATCTAAGATCTTTATAGTTAATTTAAAGGGATAAAAGAAAATTTTGTAGACATCAATATATATTTAGATGTAAGGTATGACTTTATTTTCCTTCAATATTTACTGACACATAGTACTAAATGGTGTTATTTATAGTTTCGTGCATACAGTGTTCTATCACCACACTTCCTAGCAAAATGTAGGCTCTTAATCAATAACTCATCCACTCCAACTATTCCTTAGAAAAACTCAGTTCTGTAGTTCATTTGTCAATTTCTGCTCCCTTTGGACATCTGCTATTGCCTTACTAAATTTCTTTTTTCTTTTTTTGGTTTTTTTTTTGTTTTTTTTGGGGGGGGTCACACCTGGCAGTGCTCGGGGGTTACTCCTGGCTCCATGCTCAGAAATTGCTCCTGGCAGGCACGGGGGACCATATGGGGCACCGGGATTCGAACCGATGACCTTTTGCATGAAAGGCAAATGCCTTACCTCCATGCTATCTCCCAGGCCCTGCCTTACTAAATTTCTATATATCCCACATATAAGAAAAATTTATTCTATACTTGTCCTTCTTCTTCTGACTGACTTAATTCAGCAGAATGCACTCTAGTTCAAAGGATACAGCAGCATATTTCACGATTTTACTTTTTTCTAATACAAAGTAGTATTTATTGTGTATATATAACAGTTTTTAAATCTACCCATCTGTTCTTAGATACTTGAATTATTCTTAGAATCTGCCTCTTGTGAAGAGAGAAACACATCTTATTGAAATAGTATTTTTTGGCCCTTGAGGAAGATGACAAGAAGTGTAACTATTGTGTTGTATGGATGTTCAATCTCAATTTGAGAGAATTTGAGGAGTCTTTGAGGAGTCTCCATTGTCTTTGCCATTGGGGCTAGACAAGTCAACATTGACAACAACAGAGGATGAGATTCCTTTTCCTGCATCCCTCTCAACACTAGATATTTCCATCCTTTTTGATGTGTGTCTGCCCTGTGGTGTGAGATTATGTCCCATTGCTGTTTTAGCTTGCATTCCCCTGATTATGAATGATGATGAAGCTTTTCATAAGCCTTTTGACTTTTCATTTAAAGTAAAGGAACATTCCTATATCTCCTCTGGAAGGCAAAGTAGGGCATGTCCTTTTCCTAAATATACTCGGAACATTATTCTATTTTATTTTAGTATTCACCTTTTTCAGAGTGCCTATATTTTCCTAGCCCATGAAATGCTTTAGCCACTGTGAAGAAAAATCTTATTATGATATATACATTCACTTCTCTTTGGCTCAAAATATAAAAAGCAAATTTTGCCTTTGACATTGTGCTAAATTATTCCTAGTAAAGAAACTATATCAATTAAAAAATAAAATTTTATCTCCATTATACTAATGTTATATAATATAATCTATTAATTATAATTAATATAATAGTAATATAAGATTATACTAATGCATAATAAGTCATGTGCTATTCAAGTCATTATCTAATAATGGTCTGATGGATCTAATCTTATAGAAACTGAGAAATTGTTTTCTCAAGTTCATGAAATTAGTAAGCATATACAAAGAAATTGGACACAGACCATTTTTGTTACCTGAGTTTATGACTTCATCATAATGCTTTATAGAATTTTTTCTTAATTTATTATGAAAGTCATGGTTTTTTTGTTTGTTTGTTTTTGATTTTTGGGCCACACCCAGTGACGCTCAGGGGTTACTCCTGGCTATGTGCTCAGAAGTCGCTCCTGGCTTGGGGGACCATATGGGAAACCGGGGGATCAAATCACTGTCCGTCCTAGGCTAGCGCAGGCAAAGCAGGCACCTTACCTCCAGTGCCACCGCCCGGCCCGAAATCATGGTATTTTTATTAAAAAGTATGACACTCAATAGAAAGAAATGAGTTCAGAGTAACATAATTTGCAACTTTACATTTCTTATTTTGATTTCTATAGTAAAAATAAAGGATCATTTCACACCAATCTTTAGGTAACCCAGTTGCCCCAAAATCCAAAAATAAATCGATACTAGCAAGTTCACATAAACATTGGTTGATATGTAATATTAGTTAACTATAATTCATAGCTTAGATGTTCATTTGGCTACATTAACTTTAAAAAAGATTGTGACCAGGATGACCCTTTGGTCTTCACCCTAATATCTATACAACAGATTCTGGTCATTTCCTCTTTATCCTTCATTCATTTATTTAGTTAGTTGTGCAATGCTTCTGAACATCATATTCTGAGATATGGTAGAATAATTATTTTAATATTTATTAACCATTACTAACAACTATGTGGTAAAAATAAAGAATACATATATATTCTTCTTGGAGTAATTTGTTTATCATTAAGTGTATGTTTATCTTCAAACAGAATATGTTCTCTTTCTGAGAATCTCATTTTCCTACTGTTGAATAAAGAGTAAGTCTTTATTTTGCAAAATCTCTCTCTCTCATATCCAGTTCCTTAGCAAAGGATATAAACACCTGTATCATCTCATATTTTACTTTAGAAGTTACAGCTATGCACATTTTCCATGCTTTATTAAATTTTGTCCTTTTCTCCTACTAATATCCTTGATGTTAATTAGTTGTTGCACCAGCCTCAAAAGAACTGTGAGAAGTAGGTGAGAAGTTAAATGTTAACAATCTTGTAAGTGGTTATTAGGTTATTTTCCTTCCTCTTACTACCAGTGTGTTAGTCTAAAGAGCTTAAAATGTTCTCAAGACCTCTCTTTTCCCGCTCTTTCAATGTCAGATTCTGACACAGACTTGAAGCACCATATATACATAATTCTACTGGGTCCCGTGAATCCTTCTGGATAACTACTGCCAATATGTTCATGTATCAGCAGCACTGGGATCAAAGGCATCAACAGGGAGCTTATTAGAAATGCAGAGTATCTGGACACCCCAGTTCTACTAAATCTGAATCTACATTTAACAAGATCCCAAGGTGATTCATATGTGCATTAAAGTTTGAAAAGCACTGGTCCAGGCTCCATATAAAATGCACACTAGGCATGCATTTTTACTTTCTGTAAAGATGTAATAGCTAGGGATTAAATTATATTTTAGGAGAGACACGGAAGATTGCTAACCTCTTTTGGAGAGACTGATAAAAGTATTGCATTTCAAAAGCTATGATTCTATAGATTTTTTTCTGTTCTCTTTTCTCTTACTCTGTGTATCTAATTTGTCCAACAATAATAACTTTTACGTCCTAACAAGATTTATTTGTTTATTTTGTTGTTATTTTATAATAGTATTACTTGGGCAGAAACAATTGCAATGTAGGGCATTTCTTGAGGATTAACAACAAATTAGAAGAAGAGACTAAGACAAGGCAGAAAACAATCCATTGAACTATTAATTCTTAAGACATGCCTTAAATCGAAGTTGCTATTATTTCATCCACAGAGCACTGGGAAAAGAAGTTCTATATATCTTTTCTCATGCTCTAGGCAGGATTTTAGTTGTTCTCAAATATTTTCTGGAGATCCTCATATAGAACCACTACTTTGATTATTAACCTTTCAAATTGCTTAATGTTTGCAGCACACTCTGCAATATGATCTATTGCTGTTACCTCAACATTTCATTTAGTTCATTCTGCTGCCTCTACTGTGTAGGAAATGTACTGTCAGTTCCAAACTCATTATGCAAGTTCTACACCTCGTCTGGCTCTATTATTCTCACTTCCATTAGCTCCTCTCCACCATTATCCTAGCCTCCTTTGAATCAGAAGTGTCAAATTACATATGTAGATTTGTGGGGTTTTTTGAATTTTGGTATGATACTGAGTGGTCTCCCGCAGACTCAGCAGAAAATCAATTGTATTTGAATAAAACACTGCATTATGTATTTTCAAAGATTATAGCTTGTAAATGTCCTCTCAAGAAAATTCATAAAGCATATTAGCATTAAGAAATAGCTGAGGAACCATTTCATGTTCAGAGTCACAAAGCAGCCCCCAACAAAACACCTGTAGACCAATATGGCTGCAAGAAATTTCCAGAATATGGAAGTTATTTCTAGGCTAAATAATGTACATAATATTCTATTGCCAAATTTTTAAACATCAAAAAACAATGCACAAAGTTGTACTTTCTTTACATTAGATTTTATGAATATTTATAAGACTTCACATATTAAGAAAAGGAAAATGAATTCAATAATGTTATTTCAATCCTTGTATTTCAATTTCTTCAAGAATACCTTTTCACCCTTTCTCATATTTAAAAATACTCCATCTACATATTAACATCAAATAATTTCTTTACCAAAAAAAAAAAGAAGTCTCAGGGGCCAGAGCCATAATTCAGCATGTAGGGTATTTTCCTTGCTTACTGTCAATCCAGGTTTGATTCCCAGCATCCATCCTTTATGGTCCCTTGAGCCTGTCAGGAGAGAACTCTGAGCACAGTCTAGCATGTCTCAAAACTCAGGGAAAAAAAGGAAATCTTAAAATACTAATATAGATCTAAATAGAAATGCTCAGTTTGTTCACCATGCTTATCAAGTGAGTTTTTTTCAGTCATATGAATTGCATACTAATGCTATTAGTATTTGGAAAAAGTATTTTCCCTTTCCAACTTCTTTATATATAGACACCATTATCAATGTAGCTTAAATATTGGCATTGTTTATCAGTGAATACCATATCTTTGAATACATTTTTCAAAATTTATTTACCCACCTTGGTTAAAATGGTTCATTATTGGGTTTCAGTCATACAATGTACATCATCCTTTACCGTGCATCATTCTCATCACTGATATCTCCTGTTTTCCCACCACCACCCATACCTTCCTTGCTCTAGGGCAGGCAAATTGCCTCTCTCTCTCTCTCTCTCTCTCTCTCTCTTCTCTCTCTCTTTTCAGGAAAATTGCTTCTCTCTCTCCTTTTCTCTCTCGCTCTCTCTCTTCTTTCATTGAGACTGTGGTTTGCACCATTGTTAATGGAGGGATGGGGTGCATTGCCTATTTCTTCACTTTCAGCTCCCAATTTATCTCCAGAGCCATCAGTTCCAATTATTATTGTCCTTGTAAACCTTCTCTTCTCTAGCTACACTACTGCTCTTTGTAGAAAGCTTTCTACCCTGGGCTGAACCTCCTGACCTTTGTCTTAATTTTTTGACATCTGTATAAAATATGCTCAGGGTTTATTCCTGTCTCTGTCTTCAGGGATCTCTCTGGCAGGCTTGGGAGACCTTATGTGGTACTGGGAATCAATTAATTACATCCAAGGTAGATGCCCTACCCTACGAACTATTGTTCTGAGCCCTCATTCTTTCATATTTCAATGGAAATGTTGCCTCAAGGTGATTGGGAACACAAGTTTATCTAATTTTGACCTGAATTAAGTTATAATAAGTCTATATTTGTTAACAAGATTTACAAAGTGAGTTCATGCTACATGAGTTTGATTTTTAATATTTGTTGTTTTTTTATTTTTGTTGTTGGGTCATATTTGGCATGCTCAGGGATCATTCCTAACTCTGTGTTCAAGAATAACTCCTAGCAGTGCTTTTAGGTCACATTTGGAGTTTGGAATCAAACCTGGTCAGAAGAATGAAAGGTAAGAACCATACCCACTATTCTATATCTCTGGCCCAAGTTCAATTGTTAACATTTTAACATGGTTTACTTTTTTTTTTTATAATAATAAAATAAGGTAAAGGATCATCTGTCAAAATAAATATAGTATGGCTATGAAGACCTTATTATATATATATATATATATTTGTCTATATAGAAACTATAAGATTTTTGTGAGAATTAATCTTATATCCACTTTTAAGAGAGAAGACAAACAGACAGTAGGATAAAAAGGCACTAAAATGACTTCAGGTATATCTTATCTACTACATCTTAAAACACTCACAGAAACTTTTAAAAGCCTTTGATTTGTGTTAACTATCTTTTTCCTAGTTCGATAGAGTTCTCCAAAATTTATTTTATGCTGAGATCTATGAATATTTATCCAAACATATTATATCCTTAAAAGAAGGTACTGGGATTAAGTTTCCAGAACTTTTAGTGAATTTTTAGCTATAAGTTTTCTCCCAAGACTTGTAACTATTAGAGCTAAATAGGCCTAAATTTCTTGACATCTATTTAAAAATGTCGGATCATGAATATTAAATTCTAATGAAATTGACTTTTAATTTTTTCAGTCATAAATTCTTATAGACTCTTACAGATCTTAATTTAGAACTTACCTAAAACAAAAAATACATTAGCAATATTTTAGATGATGTGAATTTTCCTGGAACTAATTCATATTTTATTAAATTACTGAATTAAATTAAATTGTTTAATTAAAGCACTTCATTTGCTGTCAAATGAAGAATAAATTCAAACATGGCCATCTGTTTGTATTGTGACCCTTCTCTCATTTAACCTTTCTTCCAAATAGTGACTTAGATTCTTATGATTTAAAGTATAAGCTGAAATGTTATAGTAATAAAAATCTAAGAAATAAGTACTAATAATTAGAAATGGTATTGCAACTATATTACTAAAACTGTATATATCAACTCTATAATATACTCTATAATCAACTCTATAATATATTTCGCTTTAATATGGGGGATTTTTATATAACTTAATAGAAATTTAATTTCTCATTTATGATAAAATGCATATATTAGAAAATGTATAAATTATGATTTATAAGTTAGACTTTGATAATTATTAATTTATTAGTGATCACACTTATTTAGTCATGACATGTAAAATAGTAAATGAGAGTGAATGAAACCATTTAGTTTGCATCTAAAAAGGACAATTTTAAAAAAAGGTAAGATACTCATTTCATTTATACCAATTTCAAGTAATTAATGAGTATATTTCGAATATTTTGTTATGTTTTATTTAGTATTTTTATAGAACATAATTTAAACAAGTTGTAGAATATAGAGGCGTAAAGGTGGTAACCAACATTCAAACAGATAGATCAGTGAATTTTTTCTTATGAATATCTTTAAAAAATGCATTGATGCAAGAGATAGTAGTAAATTTATGAAGCTTGTCTTTCATTTCAATTGCAAGGGCTGCATATGGTCCCCAGAACACCATCAGTGAACCCTAAGTATATGACTTCAACTAAATGGGCATGGCTTTAAAAAGTGGAAAAACTGCATCTAAATAATATTCCACATATTTCGGAGAAAAATTATATCAGAAAATTTTGTTTAGATATCTTTGATCAAAAGGAGAAGTATTGATGGAGAAAGCCTAAAATACTTTCCTCATTTTAATTTCCTTAGCTTGTATTTAAGTAATAAAATATATACTACAAACTACATTGAATAAAATAACAATATTTAGGGAGATTTGGGACAATGGTGATGGGAACGTTGCACTGGTGATGGGTGGTATTCTTTACATGACTGAATCTCAAACACAATCATGTATATAATCAAGGTGCTTAAATAAAATATATTATAAAAAATAACAATATTTGTTAAAATAACTGTGCAATCAGGTTACTTTTTAACCAACTAATAATAATAAAATTATTTGATTTTTGCTATGGCAGAATATGTTGAACGCTATGATTTGCATAGGTATTTGAGCATTGGGAATGATGTATTCAGTTCCTAAAATGACAGACAATCTGGAAGTGCTTTCTCATATATAAGATTGATCTAATCTCTGTCTTTCAAAGAGCAGTTAATGAAATTTCTATAATGTAATTTTTACACAACAAAGAGAAAATAATCGAACCAAAATGCATTATTTGTAGTACGAATTATCTATATTGGAGACCTTTATTGATTCGCCTTCAAATAATTAAGTTTCGGCTACTCTGATTGGAACTTTGTGAATTTTTGACCCTCCATTGAGAATTAAAGATTCTACTTTCAGGTAATTTGTTTTCTATTAAAATATAAAGAGGATTAATTAAAAAGATAAAAATATTCAGTTAATGTATTGATTAATTCCATAAGGAAATAAATGTAAAGTCACCTACTTTGCATATATGGAAAACACTGAAAAATAATGACAGTTCATAGTGATCATACTGTACTTGTCATGAATTTGAATTTTCTAATAAGGAATATGCATGCTAATGAGTTACAAAATTTCTTTTAATGCATATGGTAAATCCATAAACTCAAATGTGGATGTTGAAATGTAATAGCTCTGTAGAGGATGCTATTGAAGTCAAATTTCACTTTAATGAACCATTAACATTTAAAGATATATATTAAAATTATTCTAACTGAGATCAAGATGTAATAATAGAATATTTAATTATTGGGTTAAAATTCCGTTTCTTTGATAAGTTCTGCTGTTTTACTAACCTATAATTCATATATGGTGAGTAGTAGTATATGTTTATATGTAAGCTTCTGGCAGGTACGGGGGACCATATGGGACACCGGGATTCGAACCAACCACCTTGGTCCTGGATCGGTTGCTTGCAAGGCAAATGCCGCTGTGCTATCATTTCTTTATCTTTTCATTTGCTGTTTTATAAAATGCAGACAAATGATATGTAAAAAGTTCCCAAAAGGGGTCAGATAAGCTTTTCCCAAGATGTTCAACATAAATCTCCAATCTATGCCACCTTGGTAGGTGAAACCAAGATCTATCAAGGCCCTGTGAGTCTCAAGACTGAATTAATAATTTTTAGATTCTTTTATTTTTTGTTTGTTTTGGGGCTACACCCAGAGAAGCTTAGATGTTACTCTTAGCTCTGTGCTCAAGGACATTCTTGGGGGTACTCAGGGACCATATGATATACAAACACTCATTATAACTCTGGACTCTCTAACATTATAACTCATTATAACTCTGAACTCTAAATTTTGGTTGCTGTTGTTTGAGGGACACACTCAGTGTTGCTCAGGGTTATTTTGTCTCACTCCAGGCAAGCTCAGAGGACCATATGGAATGCCAGAGGTCAAGCCCAGGTTGTCTATGTGCAAGGTAAACACCCTACCCTCTGTGCTATCTCTCTGTACCCCTAGATTATTTTTAATGGAAGAACCTAGAGTCTAAGGAGAAATACTTGCTCTTACTTTAATTCTCTTGCTCTTTCTCTAACAGAAGAGAAGTTCATTACTTCCCAAATCTTTGTTATTTTTAAAATCAAAGATTGTACTTTGAATAATATTATGTGAGCATAGTTTATCTGAATATACACACTTTCAGTCCTGTGAGTCTATATTCTCTCTATGGTGTCCCTTGGAACTTTTTAGTCCATTTGTTATAGTTACTCAGGTTCTTGTCTTTGCGCTGTCAAGATTAGAAGCAGAGAGGGTTGGATATAAGATGGCAGAACTCTGTGACACTTCTTTTGAGGAAGGGAAGGGGAAAAGGGGAATAAAAAAGAGAAGATAATGAGAAAAAAGGGGAGGGAAAAGAAGATGGAGTACACTGTAAACTTAAGTATGATGGTAGCAATAAATTTAAAAAACTTCTTTTTATATTTTTCTGACTAGGGGTTTGAGTGAGCATTCTGCATTGATTTTAAGTTATGGAAGATGGTAAGATAAAGATTGTTAGGAAGACAAGTATATTTGATTTATCCTTTTATATCTTGGACTCATTCTCAGAAATTTTTCTTTAGAATCCTCTTTCTTGTCTCATTTTAGTAGTTTTCTGCAAGTTCCTATACTGCTACATCACCATAGCACAGGGCATAAAACATCAATTCACTACATATTTTAAAACCTATCAACAAGTAAATTATTCATGTGTGGTATTACATATTTTCTTTTACTTACATCATTAATCTGCATGGGGCTCATTTGTTATGTGTCAGAAGAAACTAGAGAGAAAGAAATATTTTTCTTTGTGTCACTATGGACTTGTCATACAAAAACATTCATTTATTTAATCATTTGTTTATTGAGCATGTTTATTAAAATTATATTTATTAAAATTTATATTTAGTATATTTTATACTTCTTTTTTGAACAGAGGTTTGGTTCTTCCTAAATCTAACCTAGCATGTATATAGTAAGCTATTCTATAGACAGTTGGTACAACAAAGCTCAAAATGGTTCAAGCATAGCTGTGAGTCACTCATGACAGCCTCCTCTGTTACCATGCATGTCTTAGAGATAATCTCCTTATGGCAATAAGGTATTGCCAAATTGTTGATAAACATTATTATATTTTAGACACAGTTTACGATAACTTGAATTCTCAGGAAAAATGCCTACCACAAGTAAAAACTTATACAATTATCTGTATAAAACAGGGGTTCTCAAACTACAGCCTACGGGGCTATGTGCAATCCATTAAAAATATTTCTGACCCACCAGGTGTTTTTACTGCTGCTGCCTGTCTTGCTTAGCTGTGGACTAGTCTTGAGCCATACATCATATGTGTGTACCATATTCTCTGACTCCCCCTCCTCCTCTCTGTCTCTGAACTCCTCTCAGTCTCAGGCAGTGGTCCTCAAACTATGGCTTGTAAAAGATTGGCAAGTTTGTTGATTTAACTTTACTTGTTTTTCATATTAAATATTGTATTTGCTTCCATTTTTACTTCAAAAAAAGGTATGTACAGTGTGCATAGGAATTTGTTCACTTTTTTAAACTATAGTCAGGCTGTCCAAAAGTCTGAGGGACAGTGAACTGGCCCTTGGTTTAAAAAGTTTGAGGACTTTTGGTATAAATCATATGATCATTTTATTTCTTACAATGCAATATTAAGTGTTTTAAAAATAAACAAGCACAATAAATACATAGGATGACATATTATGATATAAAATAATATAGTATTACAAGAACCAGAGGATATGTCTTGTTATATCTAGTAATTGTTAGACCCGACTTAAAGAGCATTCATACCCATGTTTTATTTTTACAAAATAAGGTGAATCATTGAATAAATTTCAAACTTAAAGGTCAATATGAAGAAATATTTTCAGATGAGAACTATTTCTCCTAAAGATAAAAAAGTTTATGTGATTCAATAATACGAATGTTTGCATGACTTAAAATAAAAGTTATTGGACAAATATTTGCTGTGGTTCTAGAATAAGAATATGTAAGGTGAAGGATAAAAAAACATAAATGAACAAATGTGAAAGTTTTTGTTTGGCTAGATGTTTTTGCAATATTCTCTTAGAGAATATCTAAACATTAAAATATTGTAGAATGCATTTTCCCTCAATCCTTAGTCAGCATTGTACAAGGTCTATTCCTATCCTAAGCTTTATTCGAAAGAAACTTTTATTTGACACCTAAAGCTATGACCTAATGTTACTGAGATAATTGTTCTTTGTAAAAACTGAATTTTAACTAAGTGCCAGGAGTTTCTCTAATGTTACATATAACTTTACATCACTTCCATAAATTGAGTATCATGGATCTGTTTACACATCAATTTATAGAACTCAAGGACCTTGTCCAAGGTAGCTCTAAATCTAAGTTCAATCCCACTGTACAATTATTCCCTTTGCTATAATTTCTGCAGATCACTAGCCTTTTAAAAGTAGTTGAGCCTTGGGGACCACATGAGAAAGACAAGAAGTGTTACTTTTTACTATATTACGTACACAGGTCATTGGAAAGCAACAACTCAATAGTTTTTAAAATTAGATTCTCCAGAAAATAAAGTGGCACTGGGCAGCCAGTTTCTGAGTTATTATGCAAACTGACTCAATAACTTTATCAAAAGCATCGTCTTTATTTAGGGCAAGAAATAGGCAATGAAATATTTATGCTGCTAAAGTTGCCTGCAAAGGTGAAACAATAAGCACAGAGAATTTCAATTACTCAGAACCAATAGGGGCTAACAGTAGTTGAATCTTTAAAAAAGGGTTTATGTACCAGCAAGTAATAAAATACTATTTTCTTTCTGAGATTGAGGTCTCTAAGGCAAAATCTAACTTAGTCATACAAAATAAATGGGGTAAATAAGATAGAACTTAGTAAAGGTGTTGCTATATTTTAAATTATTAGGTAACTTGAAATATCTAAGAAGGTACATTTGAAATTAATGGCTCATAAGGTATAAAGATGAAACTTTTAAATGTCAGTCTTGCAATGGATGTGAATGGGATAAAATAATATACATTTATTCAATTTTAGAAATACACTAGCAAAATAGTTCTGGTCTTAGAAAATGTATTAAGTCAATAGTTTATAGAAAACTTTTGTGTGCGTGAATATGAACTAGTCTGAGGAAAGTATTAAGAAATTAAATCAGTTGTGTCGATTTTTTTTCTATATTTAATCAGTTAATGCCGGCTATAAAAATGCTCAAATCCTATTCCTTCAAACATCTTCAATACATTTGAATAGTTCAAACATGGACTTTCCTTCTATTTCTTCGTTAATGTATGTCAGAAATTTTTTTCCTTTATAGAAATATTTGTTTTTACTGTCTCCCCACTGCATTTCTTCCCTTAATCTCTTCTTTTTTTCATTAATATCTTTATTTAAACACCTTGATTACAAATATGATTGTAGTTGGGTTTCAGTCATGTAAAGAACACCTCCTTCACCAGTGCAACATTCCCATCACCAATGTCCCAATCTCCCTCCTCCCACCCCACTCTGCCTGTACTCTAGACAGGCTTTCTACTTCTCTCATTCATTCTCATTGTTATGATAGTTCTCAGTGTAGTTATTTTTCTAACTGCACTCACCACTCTTTGTGGTGAGCTTCATGTTGTGAGCTGGACCTTCCAGCCCTCCTCTCTTTTGTAAAATATCTTGCAAAAATACCTTTCTTTTTCTTTTTTTTTTTCTTTTGATCATAGTGGCTTACAAATCATTCACATTAGTGTTTTAGGTACATATTAACATTGAATCAGGGGAATACCCACCACCAGGTTTGCCCTCCCACCTTCCCCATTCCCTTTTCTGCATCCCATATCCTCCACCATCACCCTCAGGCTGCTAGAGTAGGTGGTCCCCTCTTTGACTAGCTTACTATCGGTGATCATACATCTGTTTGGTCCTCGTGCCCTCCCTTATTTCTCCCTCCATTTGAGAGGCTGAGCTAGATAAATTGAGTTATGTGGTTTTGTTTGAGGGAAAGAAAAGCCATAGAGTGG
>PVKC010016505.1:0-20749 GCA_004027635.1 Crocidura indochinensis
AAAAAAACCTAGAAATAAAACATTTGAATTTAAAACAAGTACTTTTATCTTGATAATTTTTAAAAATAAAGTGCTTGCATTTTAAGTACTTGCTTAATACCCCACTGTCCACACCTATTAAAAAGTCAAGTATTAGGGGCAGAAATGATAGCACAGCAGGTAGGATATTTGCCTTGCACATGGTCAAACTATTCGATCTCTGGCAATCCATATAATCCTGGGAGTCTGCCAGGAATAATCCCTGAGCACCACCTAGTGTAAAAAAAGAGGTAAAAAATTAGAACTGGAGATATAGTACAGTAGGTAGAAGTAGGACATATGCTTTGCATGTAGTCAAGTTCGATCCTGGCACTCATATGGTTCTTGAGCCCTTGCCCAAAAGAAGTTAAATATTAAGTCCAGAAAGATAGTACAAAGGTTAAGGCACTTGTTTTGTATGCAGCCAACTCAGTTTAATCATAGCACTGCATATGGTCCCGAACACAGCCAGGAGTGAGGCCCGAGTACAGTCAGAATTGTCCAGACTAAATCTGGGTGTGGCCCCAAACCCAAAACCTTGTTGAAATAAAATATTGTAGTTTCCCATGCATGAAGACACAATGCATGGCCAATAAAACTAGAATTCAAAAACTCTACTTCATAAAGAATTTCAAAATCAAGTAACACTAAAGTTTAAAATTTGATTTTATTGTGATAGACCTTTAACACTGTATCAGAGGAATGTGTAACTGTAAGATGACAGTAAGTTTAGTTAACATCACCTCATATATTTATGAAACCTTTCATTGTGATGAGGACTTTTTATATCTATTTTAACAATATTAGTAGAATTATTTTAGATAACCCTCCAATCACGTGAGAATGTTAGACTTAAGTTCCTAGCACACATTCTCTCTCTTGCACACACACATACACACACACAATTACTGATAATACATTGTGGGATTGGTGAGAATTTATTTATAATTATGCAAAGGATCATGTGGCTCAATATAGTGTTTAGCATCATAAAGGAGACAGTTTAATGTCATGGTTATGTAGGGAGGTTTTAAAGAGTTTAAAGGTTCTGAGTTTAAATTCTAGCTTCGACACTTCAGTTATATTGAACAAATTAAATAATTCCCCTATACATAAGCTTTTATCGCGAGTGAAATGAGGAAAACAATTATAGAGTTATGAGATTTGGTGAAGACTATTTTTCAATAGACCATATGCAGTGCTAGTTTAGCCTCGGGCAAGTACCTCAAATGAACACTTATAAAGTGAAGCTGGAATACAAGGGGTAGGGTGTTTGTCTTATTTGCAGTCAACTTGGGTTCAATAGTTGGTACCCCAAATGGTCTCCTGAGTTTACCAGGAGTGATCCCTGAGCAGTCAGAAGTAAACCCTAACCACTGCTGGTGTGGCCCCAAAACAAACAGAAACTATTCAGAAAAATAAGTGTTTAACAAGCTCAGAATTAAGAAAATACTGAAAAGATTGACAGGGCACTTGCCCAGCAAGCAGCACATTGGGTTTGATCCCCAGCAATGCATATGGGCCTTTAAGTCCCACTAAGAGAGATCCCTAAGCAAAGTTAGGAGCAAGTCTTGAGCATCACTGGTGTGGCCCCCAAAAACAAAGAGAAGTATACATTCATTGGCAGACCAGGGAAATGCCTCCAAGGGTGGGAACACACACTTGGTGTGTAAAAAGTCCAGATTAGATTTCTCTAGCACTGCATGGTCCCCCAGCATCATGCTAGGAGTATTCCCTGATCATTGCTAATGTGGGCAAAAAAAAAAAAAAAAAAAACATGATTCATTGATAAATACAAGATTTTATTAACTGTGAATACTGAGTTAGTAACACCTGGTATTATTTCTTTTGCTGTATATGATATAAAAAGCAAAATTTAAGAGACTGCGGCTTCATTAACACACTTATAATGATAATCCCTGAAAGTAGACTTTATACCTGTATTTCAAGTTGCTAGAGGGCATCTATTTGATCTGAGAATCTGTTGTTTATATCCAGGCAATGCAATGTGATACGATTGTCAAAAGAGGGACGTGACATAGAATTTGTAAGAAAAATGACCTTACAATGACTTACAGAAGGTAAAATGCACATTAATATCCAGTGAAAAACTCATTCAAATCAGTATTGCAGATACAGACTGAAATAAAATTCAATTATGATTCCATTCGCAAATCTGCAAACTGGGAAGAGGAATCATTTTCCTGAGCTGGTCAATAATTTAATGATTACAGTAAATACAAAGTTCTTTTCTAAGCAGCTGTCAGTTAATGATCAACTTGACCTTTGCAAACATACTTTAGGTCCTTTCTTCTCACCCTTTCACCTGCAAAAAGACCAACACATGTCAAACATTTAGAAACAGAATCCAGCATTTGCTGTAACATAGTTGATCAGTGATGAGTTCTTGTAGGTAACTGCAGTGTCAATCAGGTAAGAAGACAAAGTGCTTTGTAGTTGTGAATGTGAAAATAACAATCTGGCAAGACTATGGCAGTTAAGAACCTGGCTCTAATAAGAACAGAATTCTTTAAGATAACTCTCTTTTGAATACAATTGCTTTTTTGGATGAGTCCAGATCTCAAAAGAATTTGCAAATAAAAGAGAAAAGTCAAAGGAAATAGTAACCTAGGATCCTAACCACTGAATCATTTATTATAGGTGAGAGGTAGAAAGCTTCAAAACTCAACTTTCAACTTTTGGGTTGGTGTTATGAAAAAAAAAAATCTTTACATCAAGATAACCGAGTCAGGGACCGGAGAGATAGCATGGAGGTAGGGCATTTGCCTTGGATGCAGGATGGTAATTTGAATTCCGCCCCCCCCTCACTGTCGGACGTTATGCTGTTTCCTTAGTGAGACTACTGTTTTATTTCGGCACATTGCATCATTTGTTGAATGAGGGGAAAACCCTTCTCTCGCCAAGGACATACTTCAACTAAAATTGACTAAATAAGTCATAATTGGTTCCATGAGAAAGTCTAAACTTCACTTTAGCACAGACTTTGAGGTTAAATGTTCCTTATGTTGTTTCATTTTTAGCGTGTTTTTAAAGTTTTATTTATACCAAAAAAAAATCCAACACCGATTTTTCCCATTTTAGAACTCTATTAGTCTTATATAAGAATTTATATGCTTGAATTTGACACTAGGTCTATCTCAGACCATTCTGCTCAAACTACTAAATCTATCATGATGCCTGTGGTATTTAAACTGTCAATTCTGGTCTTCACCTAAAGCCTAGAAAAAATGGAATTGGACATAGATTTTTTTTTAAGTTTGTATAAAAAGCTTTATGTGAAGAGAAAGAGCTCTTCTGTGATAAAGTCTGATCTGGCTATCTATAACCATACCAGAAAAATAGCTCAGTGGGATGATCATATGCTTTGTATGAGGAGACACAAGTTTGACTCTTGGCATTGCATGGTCCCCTAAGCATTGTGTTGTCTGGGCATTGCACCCACCTCATACACAAACACTCCAGCACCCGCAAAATGTTATCTGACCAAACTTAATTTTGACCTTAATTTCTTACAACTTAGATTGATCCCAGAATCTTTGTGGGTCCTGTTTCATTCCAATGGTCTATGCCTTGGTCCTAATTTAATGGATTCGTAACTTCACTCACCAATAGACTTTGCTGGAGGTTGGTCAGTACTTACACACTCAGAAGCTAAAGAATGCTTCACTTAAGTTTACGGCAGAAACTCAGAGCACAGAGAACTCAAAAAAAGCCCACGTGAACCTCATTTTTTATTCAATGTTTAATTTTTCAAATATAGTATTTAAGTTTAAATCCTAGTGTTGGGCTTTTGTTTTGTTTACTGGTAGTGCATAGTGGAAATAATTGATGTGATTTAACTGCTGCTTAAATCCCACCCCTAGAGATTCTGTTTAATGATGCATCCTGAAAAAAAAAAAATATCCTAACCTGAAAAAAACATATATACAAAGGCAACTCCCTAACTTTAGAGTGAATTTTCCTTTTGGAGGAATTATAAATTCAAAGACTGATGGGTGTCCTACTAGATCTGGGGTAAAGTCTAAGAATTCACTTTTCTATTAAGTTTCTAAACAGTAGTGAAGCTCTGCCTAAAATCATTCTTGGAGAAACACTTACTGGCAGTAAGGAAATATCACTGATTGTGGTACCTGAATTCCTAAGTTTAAACTGTGATTCTACTATTACCATTAGTGAAATTGTAGGAAGGTAATTTCTCTTTAGTCTTTGTAACAATACTCAAGATTTCAGAGTTGTGAGGCATCAACAAGTAGTATATACCCATAAGAGCTTAGTACATGACTCCACAAAGAATGCAGATACAATTTTCCTTTTCCACTATACCTGACTAGATGACATGAGTATGCTAAAACTTGGCAGGAGACAATGAAGCAAAGTTTGTAATTACATGTACAACATAGAATAATATAGAGAAGTGTTTAAGGATGTGGTCTTAAAAATAATTTCACACAATTCCTAAAACTGGGACTTGGGACTGGAGAGACAGCTGTAGGGAATGGAGTGTAGCTTTGCATGTGGGAGCCCTGAATTCAATACTCCCTACCATGTTAAGAGTGTTCCTGAGTACTGTTAGGTGTGGTGTACAACCCCTTTTCTCTCAAAAGAAGTTAGCAATTTAGCTAACCAATACACTATACAGTGATAGAAATATTAAGATTCAATCTCAAAAGAACACAATTATTTTTATTTCTGGTTTTGGTGGGGCTTTTGTTGGTTTTTTGATTTCTGGGTCACACCCAGAAATGCTTAGTTTTTACTCCTGGCTATGCACTCATGAATCACTCGAAGTCTCAGGGATGCTGGCGGGGGAGAGAATCCAGGTCAGCGGCATGCAAGGTCTTACCCACTGAACTATTGTTCCGGTCCCAAGCACTAATTTTTTAATGCTCTATAATGGACTCAATACCTCATCTATGATTAGTAATTTAGTTTTCAGACAATCAGAAATAAGATTGTAAGTGAACAGTTCCTCCAAATTTCTAATAGATCAACCTTTAAGTGTTATTTACTTCCAAAGTGAAACTAAATTATTAAAGTGCAACAGAATTCCTGTTATCAAACCAAGCAAAATATTTACCAATGATGGGTGCTCTTTTTATTTACAAATAACAACAAACCAAAAACTGAATAACTTTCCTTCCTGGTTGCCATTTGCTTCATTGTTAGTGTCAAGGTTCTCTCAGAAGGCAATGTTCCGATCCTGAGTTGAATCCTGTGAGGTAAGCAGGCCCACTGTGGAAGCTGTTGCCCGGCCTTCATCAGAAAGGGCACCAAAGCTTGTGCCTTGCAGAGGGGCCAGTTGAAGTGAGAGCTGGAATACTATCAGTGTTTCTTCAAGGACTCTAAGTGCAGTTATCTAAATAAATCCCAAAGGGTGTGATAGGGCACAAGTCTTACGTGAATTGTCTAAAATGTTTCTCCATCTACCAATAGTTCACCCACTCAAGGTCTCAACTAAGTCCATTCATTTGTTTATCAATTTGTTTATTTTGCTATCTGAAGGCTCTCAGTAATTACTCCCAGCTCTGTGCTTGGAGATTACTCCTGGCAGTGCTCAGGGGAACACAGATAACCAGGAATGAACCTGGGAATCACCACGTGCAAAGCAGGTATGCAGTCAATTATTTTCAATTCATGTTGTTTCTTTTAAATTATTTTTAAATTACTCCCCACTTCTTCACTGACCTAATGTCATTATCTGACAAATTCCCTTTTCTATTGCCCTAAAAATCTCCAAACAAGTGGGGGCTGGGCGGTGGCACTGGAGGTAAGGTGCCTGCGCTAACCTAGGACGGACCACGGTTCGATCCCCTGGTTCCCCATATGGTCCCCCGTGCCTGCCAGGAACGACTTCTGAGCGAATAGCCAGGAGTAACCCCTGAGCGTCACCGGGTGTGGCCCAAAAACCAAAAAAAAAAAAAAAAAAAATTCCAAACAAGTGATGGCTGTCAGCACATCGTTACTGGTACAAAGTTTCTTTTATTATCGTTTTCAGCAGCTACTTAACCTGATGATGTACATATTTGATTCTCACCTATTTAAGAATTCTCTGAAGTGAACTCCTTAGAGATACTACCTTGTCCCATTCCTCCATAGAACTCTGAAAGTGCCCCAATTCTCAGAACGCTTTTGCATCTACGATATAAATATGGCACCAACTTACATTGCCCTTACATTTTTCTGTGTATGTATAGGTTTTCTCTTCTCCCCCCCCCAAAAAAAAAAGTGTTTAGGATGTACTTTACATCTTCATAAAAGTGTCCTAGCAAAGCTGATGTGCAATCAATTTTTGTAAAATACTAGATCAGTCATACTAAAATACTGAACACAACTGATTGCTCAGGATAAAGTTCTCATACCTTGGCTGTCAAGATCATATAAGGCCAATAGTGTGGCTAGTATACTCGGAAGCACAGACATAATTTTCTTGAAGCCAGAAAATTAGCCTTTGCTCGATTCTCCTTAGTGTTTAAAACCAACCCTAAATTTCACCTGGACAGAATGATTACTATCCTTGATATTCTCTAGTATCCATTCATCTATCTCCATCTCTCAAGGTTTCACTATGAATCCTGCACCAAACAACTCTGTTTCTTAAAACAAACAAGACTATCTTCCCATACCCTGAAAAATGGCTTCTTCATTAAAAGTCATAGGGTCAGGAATGTGATATCAGGGGTACTTTTGCCTACTTTTTGTGAGGCCTGGGTTCAATTCCTGGCACCACCAAAAATAAAATAAAAGTCATAACCATATTTCGAGCTTTTCTAAAACAATTAGCAACCTAAATTCTCTCAACTGAATCAGAAGCAGAGCTTATTTCATGTCCATCCTACAAGGAAGCAGCTCCTTCTTTAAGATTTGCTTGCTTCTAGAAACAAAAGTACTCCAGTAGTTAATCTAAGTCTAGGTACCACCTTAGTGGTATTACCTTTCTTCTTTTTATAGTTTTCCACTGGGGTGTTTAGTTTAATCACCACAGTTCTAAGCATAACCATTCCAGCTAACTTCTTTTGTTTTGTTTTGTTTTTGTTTTTGTTTTTGGGTCACACCCGGCAGCGCTCAGGGGTCACTCCTGGCTCCATGCTCAGAAATTGCTCCTGGCAGGCACGGGGGACCATATGGGACACCGGGATTCGAACCGATGACCTTTTGCATGAAAGGCAAACACCTTACCTCCATGCTATCTCCCGGGCCCTCAGCTAACTTCTTAAAAGGTCTATGAGGGGTTGAAGAGAGAATAAAGGGATTAAAATGAATGCCTTGCATGAAGTTCACCCTAGTTCAATACCTTGGCCATCACATGGTCCTCTGAAAATAGACAAGTACAGTCCTAGAAACTCCTGAGCACCACCAGGTTGGTCAAGGATCCTAAGCACTGTTGGGAGGCCAAAAAAAATAATAATAATAATTATATATATATATATATAAATAAAAGGGCACTGAGTTTTCTTAAAATGCGCTGATACTATAAGATTTATCTTCACATTTATAATATTTTTGGAAAACATTAACTTGCCAATGTTATATTATGGAATTTTTAATTCAGTTTCACCACAACTGTTTGTGAAAAGAAATGCTGTTCTCAGTTTTAATTTGCTACTTCAATTTTCTTTTCTTCATGACTCATATTGGGCATACTTATTTAAGGCTCACTTTTTCACTCTCTCTACATATAAAACTCATTTAAGATCAATCACTTACACTAGCAATCTAGAAACCAGAATAGCTTTTCCAACTTTATAAGGCATGTGTGTGTATATATTTGCTTTAAAAGAAAAAGTAAAAATATTTTTCTCATTGTTTGTTTGATGTAAGCACCCAAGACTGTTATTTGAAATTAGATATAAGCCACAAAATTCTCAAGGAATTAAAAAGAAAACTTTCTCTCGTATAGCCCACAGCCGGCTTCTGAGATCTGCCAGTGAAGAAGAAAGGTATCGATTAATGGCAATTAAAAAGGATGGTTCATTCCTTCTTTGGATTGTAGCTGAATTTCCACCAGTGGTCTTGGTAAAGTCTAAAAAAAAGACCCCTCATTTGTTCTAAGCAAGTCTTTTCTCCAGCTTTCCTTCAAACAATGCCTTCACTCTCCCACTAGGATACGAGGATTTGGAAAATTTCAACAGTGAGGTACTGGGGATCGTCTCTCAATCATGTGTTCGCTATGCAGAAAAGAGGGAGAGAGAATGGCAAGGGAAGAGGGTAAAAGGAAAACGGTTTCTTCATCAGAGCACTGGAAGAATGCGAGCTTTTCAGAGTTGATGCCGATATCTCATGAGGGCCCAGGCTACTATCATGGTGAGGGCAAACACTGGCAACAGCATCATAGAGAGGGGGGTGCCAGCTGGTTCTCCTTCACCTCTATTTCCTATTGGCCCGTTCTGCACCTGTAACTGGAAGGAAAAGAAATATGTTACTCTAGTGTTACTAAAATATCTCGATGAACTACTACTTGGATAATCTCTAGTCTCTATGATTCTCAGAGCATGATTCACAAGCATAACCTAGTGGGAATTCTCCCTGTCCTGCAGACTGAGACACCAGTGTCATCAATTCTTAGAAGCAAGCATAAGCCTGACAGGGAGGCACCTAACTCTGCTATGAAAATGTCCTAGACAGACCAAGAGGGATCCCTGAGGTAAATCAGATGGCCTCTTTCAGTTTCCATACTGAGTGCCAAGCTCTAAGATAATATGAGATAAAAAATATGAAATACAGTTGACTGGTCCTGTAAAACTTTGAAATTACTCAGCAGGAGTGGGCTGAGTGTATTCAATTTCCTAGAATAGCTTACTTAAGATAGTCACCCTATTATAAAAAGAATTGATCGGAGTAGTCTGACAAAGGTGAAACATCTTATTGAAAAAGATTTTCTATATCCCAAAAGGCTCCCATTCCCTCCTAAAGTGAGTAGTCATGTCCTTTATACCCTATTTTCTTTTCTCTCTTTTTTTGTTTAACACAATGCTTATTTATATATTTATTTATTGGTTTTTGTGCCACACTCGGTGGCACTCAGAGGTTACTCCTGGCTCAGGGAACCATATGGGATGCCGAGGATCAAACCCAGGCCTGTTTTGGGCAGTCGAATGTAAGACAAATACCCTACCGCTGTGCTATAGCTCTGGACCCTATGCCCTATTTTCTAATACCCCATAAGGGGTCACCTACATGAAGCATTTTTAAAAAGTCTCAAAGGTAAATAAGTAAAAAGAATTCATGTCTTAGTGGTTAGTAATAATTTCTTAATACCTAAGCATTCCCTTTTGAGGCTTGTGATCTTTTCTAATTTCAGTAATTTCTCCTCTTTGGTGGGAAGAGAGGTAAGAAGCTATTCTCAGCTGTGCTCAGAAGACCAGGTGGTCCTGGGTGTCAAAATTGAGGCTTCTTTATGCAAAGCATTCACTCAGCCTATTGAGCTACCTATCAGGGCCTCACATGATCTTTTTGTTTGTTTGGTTTTTGGGTCACACCCGGCAGCACTCAGGGGTTACTCTTGGCTCTATGCTAAGAAATCGCTTCTGGCAGGCTCAGGGGACCATATGAGATGCCAGGATTCGAACCACAGTCCTTCTGCGTGCAAGGCAAACATCCTTCCTCCATGCTATCTCTCAGGCCCCCTACATGATCTTTTCTAATATCTTATTAAATACCTTGCTAAGGCCGGAGCGATAGCACAGAGGGTTAAGCATTTGCCTTCCATGCGGCTGAGCTGGGTTTGATTCCAGGCATCTCATATAGTTCCCCAAGTCTGCCAGGAATAATGTTTAAGCACAGAGCCAAGAGTAACAGCTAAGCACCACCAGATGTGGCTCAAAGCCAAAAATAAATAAATAACTTGCAATAATTGCGAGTCCATTATTGCTTTAGTTTTACTTAGCCCATATTACAAGCCATGAAAAGCAAAAAGGCATGAACTGCATTTCTTTCTTTTTTTTTTTGGTTTTTGGGCCACACCCGGCAGTGCTCAGGGGTTACTCCTGGCTGTCAGCTCAGAAATAGCTCCTGGCAGGCATGTTGGAACCATATGGGACACCGGGATTCAAACCAACCACCTTTGGTCCTGGATTGGATACTTGCAAGGCAAATGCCACTGTGCTGTCTCTCCGGGCTCAACATTTCTTATTCTCTATTATTTCACCACAAAACCTTTCATTCACTTCCTGATGAGAAGCCATGAAAGTGGGGCCAGAGCTATAACACAGCAATAAGGCGTGTCATTAAAATTTTCTGCCAATTTTCTCTATTATGTTTATTATTAAGTTGTATGAGTTGTTTAAGTATCTTGGGTATTAACTCCTTATTGGATATATTCTGTGCAAGTATCTTTCCTCATTCAGTCGGGTGCTTTTGTTCTGTTTAAATTCTCATCTGCTATACTGAAGTTTTTCAGTTGAATATACTCTTTTTTAAATATGTTTTTGTGGGGGCCAGGCGGTGGCGCTGGAGGTAAGGTGCCTGCCTTGCCTGCGCTAACCTAGGACGGACCTCGGTTCGATCCCCCGGTTCCCCATATGGTCCCCCATGCCTGCCGGGAGCGACTTCTGAGCGAATAGCCAGGAGTAACTCCTGAGCGTCACCGGGTGTGGCCCCAAAACCAAAAAAAAAGGGGGGGGGGCGAGAGATAGCATGGAGGTAAGGCGTTTGTCTTTCATGCAAAAGGTCATCGGTTTGAATCCCGGTTCCCCATATGGTCCCCCGTGCCTGCCAGGAGCAATTTCTGAGCATGGAGCCAGGAGTAACTCCTGAGCACTGCCGGGTGTTATCCAAAATACAAAAAACAAACAAACAAAAAAAAAACCACAAAAAAAAATATATGTTTTTGTTTCCCTGGCTGTGAGTCAATTCCCCCAAATTTCTCTTAACATTTCACCTATGTAATCTTTAATGTACTTTATTTGGGGGTCTTATATCAGGTCTTTAATCTATCAAGTATTAATTTTTGTATATAAGGTTAAAGAGTAATCCAATTTCATTCTTTTGAATGAAATAATACCACTTGCTGAATTTTCAGCAAACACAATTTGCTGAAGAGATTTTCATTCTATATCGTATCTCTGACGTATGGTATTGGATCTTTTGTCATTGATATTCAAATCAATAAACACGAAGTTTTATCACTGCACCTTCAATTCTATCCCATTAATCTATGTGTCTATTTTCATCCCAACAAAATACAGCTTTAATTACTATTTTAAGTGTTGTTTGGGGTCAAGTTTACTTTTTTCCTATCAGGATTGCATTAGCTATTCAATGTCTTATATTTATAAGGTTTATTTATAAACCTTCAGGGCCTGAGAGATATGCATGCAGGAGAAAAGGAGAGAGTCCTGGCACCTCCTGTTCCCCTAAGCATCACCAGGTATAAGGCAAACACACAGCCAGGAGTTCCCCCCAAGCAGCTATCAGGTGTGTTTCCCCATTCCCAAACAGCCTCCAAAATCCAAAATCCTAAGTATATTTTGGTCTTTTCCTTAAGACCTATAGTTGGGTTTTAATTGGAATTGTATAAGTCATCTAATATTCTTAGTAAAAATGAAATTTTGACACGATTATTCTCGTCATCTGTGTATATGGAATCATCTTTAGATCTCTGAATCTTGCTCTGTCTTTTAACAGTGTCTTCCTCTTTCATAAGGATCTTTCTCCTAAATATTTCATTCTTTAGGACACATTATAAATTGGATACTTTCTTAGTGTCTCATATTTCTTTGTTATTTTCAGTCAGTAATGCAACATATTTTCGCACATTATTAACTTGCCTTATCTATTTTATAAATATCTCCACAATTTAGAAACAAAACAAAACAAAAAAAGCCAAGGCAGAAGCAGCTGAGCATTCAAAGCTAATATGGGCCTGTTTTCTACTTCAACACACCCAGATTCTGCTTGCAACCCTGGCTGTTTCCTTAGGCATCTTTCAAGTCTTGCTCTCTCTACAATTTTTACTATCTCCTTTTGAACCCTCTTCTTCAATTCTGAAGCCCCACTGAGGAGTTGAGTGAGGCAAAGAGTCCTCAATGTAAGAGGAAGTATCTTTTTCGTGGGGTCTTCAAGAGGTCATCATAGGATTGAATCTCATACGCTAAGTGTAAAACACGTGCCCTAACCCCTGTACTATCTCTCTAGCTCAAGACACAATGAAGGGGCCGGATCTCGAGATAGCATGGAGGTAAGGCGTTTGCCTTGCATGCAGAAAAAAGGTGGTTAAAATTCCGGCATCCCATATGGTCCCCCAAGCCTGCCAGGAGCGATTTCTGAGCATAGAGCCAGGAGGAACCTCTGAGCGCTGCCAAGTGTGACCCAAAACAAAACAAAACAAAACAAAACCAAAAAACACAATGAAAATTGTTGCAAGTCAGTTCTTAATGGGGCTGGATGATGGTGAGATGGAAGATGAGGTCTTTCTCCTACAGTTCGGACAATGCGTCTGAATGTGGGTATCCCCTCCCTCAAATCATCTATCCCACCTGAAGTAAGAACTGCCCACACCTGGAATGGGTGGGTAGAGGGGTCTGCAGGGTGGGGAGAGAGAGGTGATAAGAAGAGTTAAAGAAAGAAGCGAGACAGAGCCATCATTATCAGAGATATATCATCAGTTCACATCCCATATGGTCCCCTGAGCCTACCAGGGGAGATTTCTGAGCATAGAGCCAGGAGTAACCCCTGAGCGCTGCCGGGTGTGAGTCAAAAACCAAACAACAATAACAAAATAAAATAAAATGTGCTCATCTCGCCTGCTACTCAGCCTTTCTAGCATCTTGTCGAAGGATCTCTGTCTACGGATTACATATGGGCTTTCTGATTGCCCTGGGAGCTCCCCATCGCCTACTAGATCCTTGATCATTGAATTTCAGATTCTCCATCTGCTTTTCTCTCTCTTTTTTTTTTTTTTGGTTTTTGGGTCACACCCGGCAGTGCTCAGGGGTTACTCCTGGCTGCATGCTCAGAAATTGCTCCTGGCAAGCACGGGGGACCATATGGGGCACCGGGATTCGAACCGATGACCTTTTGCATGAAAGGCAAATGCCTTACCTCCATGCTATCTCCTAGGCCCCTCTCCATCTGCTTTTCCAAGGAAGATATTACTTGGAATTTTTCATCTTGTACGTCATAGATCTATCATCTCTGGAGCTTGTAGTTGATTCCTTAACACATGTTTCTGGTTTTAGACACCCTGTGCTTAGATTAGAAGTTTTTCTTTACATTTTTTTGTGATGCACTTATGCAAACAGCTGCTCTTTTATTATTGTGTAGTTTTTATTTAATAATTATAGACAATATTACTTGTGTATATTATTGTTTACTAAAAATGGGAGGGGGGAATTGTTGTGTATGTAAATATTTCCATGGGATTATTATGCTATTGATCCTACCATGATTGGTGATTGTGCCCTACTCTAGGGTGTGACCTGGCATTCTGCTCCCACCATAGGGTGGTACCTGATTATGATGTATAAAAGCAAGGGTCTGTGGAAGGCTGGGGTTTTTTTCTGGAGCTGATTCTGGGGCCTTTGGTTTCAGCCTTATCCATGGAATAAAGCTGATATCTTGGGGGCCGGGCGGTGGCGCTAAAGGTAAGGTGCCTTGCCTTGTGCTAACCTAGGTCGGACCACGGTTCGATCCCCCGGTTCCCCATATGGTCCCCCGTGCCTGCCAGGAGCGACTTCTGAGCGAATAGCCAGGAGTAACCCCTGAGCGTCACTGGGTGTGACCCAAAAACCAAAAAAAAAAAAAAAGCTGATATCTTCAGAAGCCTGACTGCCAGTTAGCTTTATACCCCCCGCATTCACCTCAGAACCGCCGGCTGAAGAGTGGCAGACACGTGGTCTGAGCTGGAGGAGAGAGACCTCATCCTCCATCCCTCTATTAGTCAGCCCCTTAAAGGACTGACTTGCAACAAAAATGTGTAAATGCACTTCAAAACCACTTGTACTATGAGAGAATTATGTCTACCAAGACTTCTCTTTCCATCATTTAAATGATAAAACATCAAGAACTAAATGATTAATGTCTTGCTTTGATTGGCACTGCCCTGACTAAATTCTAAATTCCATTTTCTTTTTCTTGGAGCTCTACTTTCAGCACTAGAGCCCTATTCAAGAAGGTAAGAAAAGCATGTAGGGAAGTGACAAGAAAAAATAAACAGGCTGATTCCTGCCATGTGTTTGGCATCATAAAAGGTGGCTGTCTCGCTCCCTGTCTGCTTTCCTGTGTGAGGGAGCCAAAAAAGATGAGTGAACAAAATCTCTTCAGGGTTCAGCATGGGTAAGCTGTCTCCACCCAGTAAGGGTGGAGGCTGGTTCCTGCCATGTGTTTGGGCACAAGAGAGCCATTATAAATGCTGCTGCCTCACTCTCTGACTGCTTTACAGCCGAGAAGATGACAGCGAGGGTCTGGAGAGATAGCATGGAGGTAAGGTGTTTGCCTTGCATGCAGAAGGATGGTGGTTCAAATCCCGGCATCCCATATGGTCCCCTGAGCCTGTCAGGAGCGATTTCTGAGTGTAGAGCCAGGAGTAACGCGAGTGCTGCCGGGATTGACACAAAAACCAAAGAAAAGATGACAGCAAACAAAATCTCTTCAGGGCCCAGCACAGGGTAAGCTGTCTCTACCCAACAAGGGTGAGGCCAGAGGAGTGCAGCCACTCAGCTTAGCTCTGCAGCCACATACATCATCTAGCTCACGAACCCCAGCACAACACATAGTAATAACCACACAACAAGCATGGCAATGGGGAAACAACATGGTGCACTGAGAATGAAGATGACAGCTCTGATGACCTGAAAAGTTAGTCCTTCAGATAAGGAGTTTAGAGTAGAAATATGGAGGATGTTCAGAGAACTCAAAGAAAGACTAGATCGAGTTGAACAGAACACAAAGATAGAAATCAGAAAACTCCAATCTAAAACAGCAGGACTGAAAATCTTGTAGATGAAATGAAAAGTTCAATGGAAAGCCTCTCCAACAGAGTAACAGCAGGTGAGGAGAGCATCAGTGACCTGGAAGATGAGATGCAGAACAACCACATATAGCAGAAGAGGTTGAAAAGAATCATAAAGCAAATGATCAGACAATGGAAAAACTACTCAAAGAATGTGAAAATAGAAGTTTTTGAGGGGTCGGAGTGGTGGCAAAAATGGTAGGGTGTTTGCCTTGCACAAGCTAACCCAGAACCGACTGCAGTTTGATTCCCCCCATGTCCCATATGGGTCCTCTAAGCCAGGAACGATTCCTGAGCACATAGCCAGGAATAACCCCTGAGCATCACTGGGTGTAGACCACACACCCCCCCAAAAAAAAAGATTGATAAAACAACTCACAAAGGAAGAGCAAGAGGGAAACTTAATAAACCAAATTAGAAATGAAAGGTGGGGGTGCGAAGATAACTACAGACAATAAAGAGATCCAAAGGATAATCAGAGGTTACTTTGAGAAACTCTATGCCATAAAACATGAGATCCTGGAAGAAATGGGGAAATAAGAAAAGAAAAATAAAAGACATTATTGTAATAATGCCCAGAGACAATAGATATGAGGGCCAGAAGGACTGGCTCATGATATGAAGCTCATCACAAAGAGTGGTGAATGCAGCTAGAGAAATGACTACAATAAGAACTACCGTGACAATGTTGATGAGTGAGAGAAATAGAATGCCTGTCTCGAATACAGGCAGGGGGTGGGGGAAGAGGGAGAATGAAAAAGGTGAAGGGGGCATTGGTGGTGGGATTTTGCATTAGTGAAGGAGGGTGTTCTTTCTATGACTAAAGTCCAACTACAAACATCTTTGTAATCATGGTGCCTAAATAAAGATATAAAAAGAAAAAGTAAATAGTAGGTGTCCAAAAACTTGCTTTTTTGAAGTTAAGTGTGTTATTAGTAAGTAACTCATGAGCAAGAATACAAAAGATAAGTCAACTTCTCTTACAAGTAGCAGTCGTAGCCAGTCACCCCTGAGCACTTTCGGGTGTGGCTCCAAAAGTAAAACAAAAATTGCATAAACCAGAATGTTCAAGTGTAGGCATGATTTATTTTCTCCACTGAAAAGTACGTTTTGCCTGTGTACTTTCCTCCCATTAATTTTAACTTTATTATCTTTAAAGCACATAACTTTGATGCTAGGACAATGATATAATGCAATAGCAGAGCACATGTGCTGTCTGTATACTAAGTCTTGGGGCTAAGCCCCAAAACCAAAAAAAAAAAAGTCAAGCTCAATGCTGACTAATCATAGGGCCTATTCACAAGAAAGGTTCTAAATCTGGTACCAGACTGCTGCCTACACAACACTCACCCTGCGTTGCACTCTCAGGGAGACGGAGTAGCCTGCATTTCGAAAGAGGTCTACAGCTTCCTGGTGCAGGAGGTTCTTTAGATCTTGGCCATTAACCTGTCAGGAACAGCAAGGAAAAGCAGTAAGAGGTATGGAAGGCAAATTCTCCTAAGGCAAAATAACTAATTCTGATACATACATTTTTCATGTGACAAAACCATTTATAAATAATAAAAAAAATAAGGAGCCGGCGAGGTGGCGCTAGAGGTAAGGTGTCTGCCTTGCAAGTGCTAGCCAAGGAAAGATCGTGACTAGGGTTCGATCCCCCGGCATCCCATATAGTCCCCCCAAGTCAAAGGCAATTTCAGAGTGCTTAGGCAGGAGTAGCCCCTGAGCATCAAACGGGTGTGGCCCGAAAAACCAAAAATAAATAAATAAATAAAATAAAATAAAACAGCCATTTCCAAGGTGGGAACTGAGAACTTAAGAGTAACTTTTTTTTTTTTTTTTTGGTGGTTTTTGGGTCACACCCGGAAGTGCTCAGGGGTTACTCCTGGCTCCATGCTCAGACCATATGGGGCACCAGGATTCGAACCGATGACCTTTTGCATGAAAGGCAACCGCCTTACCTCCATGCTATCTCCCGGGCCCCTTAAGAGTAATTTTTTTTTTTATTTCCAAAGTTAATTTTCCTAGAGCTGGTTTCATGGGTCATCTGAAGAGAACCACGTTTTTTTGGTTTTTTTTGGTTTTTTTTGGTTTTTGGGCCACACCCAGCGACGCTCAGGGGTTACTCCTGGCTATGCGCTCAGAAGTCGCTCCTGGCAGGCACGGGGGACCATATGGGAACCGGGGGATCGAACCGTGGTCCGTCCTAGGCTAGCGCAGGCAAGGCAGCAGGCACCTTACCTCCTGCACCACCTCCCGGCTCCCGAGAACCACGGTTTTTAAAGATAGCCACTTTTTCCTTTTAAATCCAATTCCCCACCTTGTTTTGAACCTTGGGATTTAGTTACTGTGTTTATGCTTTCCACATACTAATTTTCTTTCCTACAGATAAACCTTTAGTTTTCAGGTTATTACTGTCACTATTTACAGTCCTGATTCCTGGCAATGCCAATGTCAGCTCTAGAAATACAACCTACAAATTCTCCCACGTTAATTTTTGATGGGGTACAAATCTAATTGTCCATTCAACTGCTTTTAGTGGATGAAGAGCAATTTCCTTGATTTCAAGTTACGTGTGAAACACATTTTTGCAATAATAATCCCTAAAAAATGTTTCTGTATTGGTCAGCCCTATCACTTTAACGGTGAGAAATATAAAAGACTAATTTAATTACTTTTTAAGTGCCAGAAATGACACTGGTCTTAAGTGATATTTATTCTGTGTTGTATTTAGTAGTATTCATCCTATGTAAGAACTACATTATATTTTATACAATGCTATCAGCACAGCAATGTCTATTTTTGTTAGGTTCTATGCTACATACTTTACGTACATGATAGAATGTCATTGTCACAACATCTATAAGGTAGAAATTTATTTTTACCTGTTTTTACAGATAAACTGAAATTTAGAAAATCGAGGTAATTTCATTCTCACAATAATCTATAAGGTAGAGATTTATTTTTACTTTGTTTTCACAGATAAAGGAACTGAAGCTTAGAAAGGCTAGGTAATTTATCCAAAGTTACGGTGATTGTAGGAGCTGGGTCTATAGTTTATTAAAAACTTTTTTAACAGTAGCAGATCAAAATTGCACTTAACTGTTCCTTCTGCATAATCATTTCTACATACTGACTTATTAACTATTTTCTGTTCACTTGAAGTTTAAGCCTCTGACTTACTTAATCCTTTAATCTTCCTTCCGAAGGAGATTCATTCCTTCATTTAATTTCTTGCAATTTCTCTCAGTGAATTAATCTGTAATAATTCATCCAAATAGACTACTCTCTAACTTCCTAAAATAATATTTACTAGCTCATTCAACTTTAATTACCTACTGGCATAAGCTGGACTTCATCATTAGACATGTATTAGGCTCCAATATCTCATACTCCTTTGTTTTTGGTCCACACCTGAAGACTCTCAGGGGTTACTACTGGCTCTGCACTCAAGCAGCATTCCTGCTTGGGGGACCTTATGGGATGCCGAGGATTAACCTGGGTCGGCTGTGTGTAAGGCAAAAAAGAAAATAGCACTCTCCACTGTGCTATCACTTCAGACTTATCTCAAACTTTTTAAAAAAAAAAAAACCTCACTTCTATTTCCTTCACTTTTCTAATTCCTATAATGAATTTCCTCTATTCACTAAGTCTTTAACCCTTATTTTTTAAAACCTAGGGAGTAATCCTACCCTACCTTCTCAACTTAATCTCTCATTACTCACTTTCATAAATCCTTTCCTCTAGTATAAGTCACATAACGCACTAAGCTTGAAACAAAACATTGGAGGGCTGGAGAGATAATACACTTGTCTTCTATATGACTGACCCTGGCTCAAGCCCTAGAATTACATATGGCTCACAGCACTGCCAAAAGTGATCCATGAGCACAGAGCCAGGAATAAGCCTGAGTACCACCAGATATGTCATGCTCTCCCCAAAGAAATATAAAATATATGTTATCACATTTATATATCTTGCAACAGTATTAAAAATAATCCCTCACTAAAAATATTAACTAAGCTCATCCACATATTTCTCATTGTAAAAAAGCTATAGAAATATATGTTGTGGGGCCGGAGAGATAGCATGGAGGTAAGGCGTTTGCCTTTCATGTAGAAGATCATTGGTTCGAATCTCGGCATCCCATGTCATCCCCCAAGCCTGCCAGGAGTGATTTCTGAGCATGAAGCCAGGAGTAAACCTTGAGCGCAGCTGGGTGTGACCCAAAAACAAACAAAAAAGAAATATGCATTGTAAAATATATATTGTATATATACATATATATTGCACATATTGTATAATATACATCATATTATTGTTTTTTTGGGTTTTTTTTTTTTTTTTTGGTTTTTGGGCCACACCCGGTGACGCTCAGGGGTTACTCCTGGCTATGCGCTCAGAAGTCGCTCCTGGCTTGGGGGACCATATGGGAGCCGGGGGATCGAACCACGGTCTGTCCAAGGCTAGCACAGGCAAGGCAGGCACCTTACCTCCAGCGCCACCGCCCGGCCCCCATATCATATTATTGTAATAAAATATATATAATTTTCTTTAAGAAGCAGATTAAAAAGTTAATGATACGCTCATATCAAAAAATGTCAAAGACTGAGCTCAATATAAAATCAAATTTCAATGTAGTATGAATTCAAACTGGAGGACTAAGAGCACATTTAAATAAGTGTCCAATGAGCTCAAAATAATGTTTGCCATAGTAAGACAGTAAAAGCTGTCAGGGCCATCAATTGTATAGTGGGTAGGGTTCTTGCCTTGCATGTAGTTGACCCAGGTTAGGTCCCCAACATCTTATATGGTCCCCTGAGCACCACCAGGAGTAATCCCTGAGGATCAGTAGGACCCCTCACTCCAAACAAACAAACAATAAAACAGTAATAGCTGCCAGGAATCATTGTACATTCATTATGATGCTGGGGTTGTCTAAACATTTTGCAAGAACTAAGCCATTTGTTCTTCCAAATTGTATGTATATCCTTAGGTGACAAAACTAGAGGCTGAGTTAGGGTCATAGTTCAAAAGGTTTGGGAAGCATGCTTTCTATGCTAGCTCCCTGGGTTTGATACCTGGTACTGTGTGGTTCACCAAGCACAAGGAATGGCTTCAATGAGGAATGGCTCCAAACAGTGAGCCAGAAGTAACCACTAAGCACCAAACTGGCAGAAGCTCCTTAAACACAGCTAGGTATACCTCCAACCAAGGGGGCAGAGACAGAGCTCAACTAACTGGAACATATGCATTGTACGCAGGAGACCTGTGCTGGATTCCTGGTACCAAAAGGTACCCTAAAGCACTAGGAGTAACCCTCAAGTACAAAGCAAGGAGCAGACCCTGAGCACTGCCTAACATGATCCCAAACAATAACAAATTAAAAAATTATCTCAAACAAAAAAGAGGAAAGATGGCGCCGGAGCAATGGCACAGAGGTAGGGTGTTTGTCTTGCACGCAGCTGACCCAGGACGGATCTGGTTTGATCCCCAGCATCCCATATGGTCCCTGGAGCCAGGAGCGATTTCTGAGCACAAAGCCAGGAGCATCGTGGGTGTGGCCAAAAAAAAATTCGGAGAAAGTATGGTCCATAGGCATAAAGAATAAAAGTGGGGCCGGGCGGTGTGGCTGGCGCTGGAGGTAAGGTGCTTGCCTTGCCTGCACTAGCCTAGGACGGACTGCGGATCAATCCCCCGGTTTCCCATATGGTCCCCCAAGCCAGGAGTGACTTCTGAGCGCATAGCCAGGAGTAACCCCTGAGC